>ML776928.1:63480-84020 GCA_009831015.1 Picea engelmannii
TCGGAAGTCAACTTATGCCTCTTCAATTTCTTCTTCATATGCTTCTTCATATTCTTCTTCGGAGTCTTCTTTATCAGAGTCTTCTACTTCCATGAATAGAACTCTCCCCGTTTCACTGTCACTGACTTCATCTTTATCTGATGATGAGATGTCTTGTTTGGTGCAAAAGCGTTTCTTGAAAAATTTCTTTGTAGCTCTTTTACCTTTATATGTTTGTCTGCCTTTTGAGTTACCTTCATCATTTCTCTTTTTCTTATGAGGACATTTGTTAGAAAAATGACCAATACCATCACAATTAAAACAAATTAAAGGAATCTTACCTCTATACCTACCATTGGTTCCCTTGTTTAGTCTTTTAACGAAGTTGGCCACTTCTTCATCATCTTCCGAGACGTCGTTGCTGCTGCTATATTCTTCTTGTTCCTTTTTTCTTTTACTTTGATGTTTTGGATGCTTTGAAGGATGCTTCTTTCACATCTGGATTTTCCTGTTCAATTCTCATCTCATATGCTGTGAATATTTCATGCAGTTCGTACATACTTATTGAGTTTAGATCCGATCTTTATTCTAGTGTTGATATATTAGGGTTGAATCTCATAGGAAGATATCTTAGTACCTTTTGAACAATTAAATATTCTTCGATTTCTTCTCCCAATCCTATGATTGCATTCACTGTTTCATCGAATCGTAAGAAGTAGGCTACGATATCTTCATCTTCCTTCATTTTTAGTTGTTCGAATTGACCTCTGTAAGTTTGAAGCTTTGCTGCTTTGACTTTTGGATCTCCTTCATAAATATTTTGAAGCTTGTCCCAAATATCTTTAGCAGATTTACAATGTGCAACTTTGATGAATACCGTATCACTGAGACCATTAAAAAGTGCATTTTTGGCTTTGGAATTATTCTCACTGAGTTTCACTGCTTTTTCATTTATTGGTGGAACTGTTGGTGTTGTGTATCCATCTACAATTGATTACCAAACTTGAAATCCCTGTGCCTATATATATGTCTTCATCCTTATGCTCCAAAAATCATACTTCTGTCCATCAAATTGTGGTATTCCATTTTTATATGAGTTGGTACTCTCCATGATCTACCTTTCAGTGGTTAAACTGATTTCTGAAGGAACCTGCTCTGAAACCAATTGTTGGATTACTGAGAGGGGGGGGGTGAATCAGTAATAGCATAATTATAATCATTTTTCTTCAAATGTTATATAAATGTATAATTATTATCCAATAATGAGAAGTAAGAAATAAACAATCACACACATACACAATACACCAATGTTTTACGTGGAAACTCAAATTGGGATAAAACCACATAATTCTTTTTCTTATATGTCTTGAAGGATTACATTCATTGGAAGTGTTAACTCTCTGTAAATTCCCAGAGGTTGTCGGGGTAGAAGAAATTTATAAGAGGTAACTTTATCCAACCACTTTGAAACTGGAATCTATCCCTACCAGCTTCAGAGAGGGATCTCTCTGTATGATTTAGCTATGTTTTAACTTTAAGATATTAGGCTAGTTATATAAAATAAGATTGATTGGTTTGTTGTTTTTGTTGAGTTGGCTGAAGGGGATTTACGCATCCATTGAGCTATGGGGTTTGTGTTATAAAGATATAAATCTAAACCAAAAACAAAAGATTCTTTTCACAAGGCAAGATAATGCATTCGTTGGATTCTTTGGAAATAAAGTGATGAATAACAAAAAAAATGAGAATATCAATTAAAATGAAGAAGAATTTAAGAATTTATTCACTGTAATATCAGAAGATAAACATTAAAACCTTTCAAAGTCAGAAAACAGGGTATACAAAGATAAATCCTGCAACATGCGTTACTTTTAAAAGATTAGATTAGAAAACAATATGACAACTGAGCAAGAAGGACATTTAACATAGAAAATAAAACATCACCAATGAATAACACGTGAGAATCCTGTGAAACATCTCTTTATATTACTGGAAGATATCTTGATAAAAATTACAGTCTTTGTAGCTTGCAGGGCATAAAGATCAACCCTCAGTACTTCCAAGTTTGAAGTATTTATAATCAAAATTACATACGACCCAGTCATTAAATATCAGGACATGGAAAACCTAAATTTAGCTAACTAACTTAACAAGATACAAAAATTTAGGAAATTGCTTGATGATGTGTTGAAACTTCATGCTGATTTCTTGGGTGAACCATTGGTGAGGCCTCTGCACGACCTTGTCTGACTGGATAGATGACAAGGCTTGGACACCTCCTCGACTACTCGATTAGATTGCAAATATCTTCCCATCGATGGTTACTGGGAATGTTGACTTTGAGTAATCTTCGGTATACTTCAACCATCTCTGTGTACTTGGAAAAAGTTGGCTTGATGATGAAAATGTATCGGATCTCATGCTGTATATTGATGTCTAACTGTAAAGCATCTAAGAATTCCTTTTCTGTGATACTGCCTTGTATTCCTGAGAATTTTGAGCTATCCTTAGCCACAATGGCTAGTTTCTTTCTGTAATCGGCAAGCATCATTAACTTGTCATTTATCACTCTCAAACCAGGAAGGCCTTTCTTCTGCAGAGCTTCAATCTTGCTGAAAAATCTTTGCACTCCTGTGTCCATAGTCTGGACCTTTTCTTCCAGCTGTAGCATCAATCCTCTCTTGGTCAAGACCCTCTTGACCTCAAGGATGGTCTCTTTCCTATCTTCAATCTTCAACTCCTCTAGCTCCTCTCTGGTTTTGGAATTCAGAAATTTGATGATCTCAATAGCTTCTGTGGGCATCTCTCCCAGTTCTGCTCTTATCTTCTCGATAGCCTACTAACTTCTTTGCACCAGCTCATTTTGCTCGAACATGATTTGTATCATCGACCATATTTCATTCATGGACTTGGTGATATCCATCCAGACACTTTCTTTGACCTCAGCAAGTGTTTTTCCAGCCACTGGTTTCTTTTGAAGTTGTTGTAATTCCTGTTTAAGCTTGTCTAAAGTTTGTTTCTCCTTGGAGTAGTTGGTTTGAAAGGAATATTTGAGTTCCTGAAGGTTCTCAATCTCCTTTTTAAGTCTGTTAATCTTTGTCTCTTGCAAATTCATCTCTTCCATGGATTTAGCCAGTTCAACTATTTTCTCCAGAGCTGTCAATGGAGTTGCCGAGGGAATTTCTGCTACAGACGTTGTGCTTACTCCTGTGAGTGGAACTGTGCTCGGTGGAATGACTTCCATGGGCTTTGACTGCTCCTTCTCTTTCACTGGTTTTTCCAATTCCACTTCCATTTCCTTCAACTGTGCATTCTGCTCCATGATTAGCTTGAGCATCTCATCCTTTTCCCCTTCTGTCTTTGATATTTCCTTTGCCTGTGAATATTCTATTGGTTGCAGTTTCAACTGTTTCCTCAGAGATGCTATATCGACATTTTTCTTTTTGAGCATCTCCTTGACTACTTTCACATTCAAGGGATCATATCCGATATTGAGGACCAATTCTTCCAACGTCTTAATCCTGTTATCCTTGGCAAAGGATGATATTTTTTCTAACTTCAGCTGCGTCTGGACATTGCTCATAGATACCTGTAACTTGGAGGCAGCAACAGAAGCATGTGCCAATGTGGAGAAAACCATTTCTCCAGTTTTCCTGTGCAGATCCATTTGATCAGCTGGATGCACATATTTAGTCTAAAATTCGAATGTTGCTCTTTTGTAATCGGTGATTACTTTTAGGTCTGGCACCTGTTCTTGTAGAAACGCCATGTGCATTCTACCCTTCTCAGCGTCAAATGCAGACAAAAGTTTGTGTTGTGCAGTTGATGTTTGCTTCCATAACTGAGCATACGTGATGCTGGTCAGCATCTGATTTTTCTTTTTGATCAGATCATACTTCTCAAAAATACTCAATTTCGGTCCTATTTTGCTCGGCTGGTTGGCTGGTGGAGTGTCTATAGGCTTCTTGAGAAACATTGTAGTCATGATTTGTTTGTTGCTTGTACTAAGGAGCGACTGATCAACCTCCATAGTTGTAGTGGATTGAATTCCCTTTTCATCAGTCGTGTCAGGTGCCTGACTAGTTTTTGGCCTCTTGGTGTGTAATTGGAACTCTTCAGACGATACTTCAGTGATGGAAGGTGAAGTGTCCTTCCTGGGCCTTTTCTCCTTGTGGTGTAGTCATCTTTGAGATAGCGACCGAAAGGTCCTTCTGTTCTGTCTCAACTAGAGTGTTTGGCTCCCATTCTGTCTGGCTGGAAAAATTCTCTATCTTAGGCCTAGATGTGTGGACATATGGGATATTCTTATTTTTAATCCTCATCTCTGAAATTATCCCGCAGGGGTCATAATGCCATATGAAGCTAACAAAAAACTTCATCTCCTTTAACAATCTATTTGCTTCCTCCCCATCGCCTCGGCTATTGCAGATGAATGATCCTATTTTCCCTTTGATCCTAAGTTGTTGCTTCTTTTTCAGAGACACAAAATGTATGTCGTCTGAGTTGATCATCTGCCTTATGTACTCCAGGGAAAATATCCTCACGGGAAGATACTTGGGTAACTTGTATGGAGCCAATTTGCACCCATACACTTTGATCTTTGTGTGGTCCTGGTATAGGTACCAGTCTCCTATTTTTTCCAGGTCTGAAAGGTGTAAGATCCTCTAAATTTATTTATTTATTCTCGGCTCAGGTCTTCCACTGAGCATTCTCACCACAAGATGGTAGAATTGCTCGATAAATTGTTTGAAGCTCAATTTTGTAGAGTTGTGTCTGAGAAGTGAAGTCCACGCTGTCACTGCCCGTGGCCTCCCATCCTTGTCCATCTTCTGCATCGAAAAGGAAAATTTGTTCACTTGAAAGAATATGAACATGTAATCCAGTATTGAGGAATACCGGAACATGCCTTCTCTGGTAAAATTTGAGAATTGCTCATGAATGTTGTCCGCCAGGAAAGCGCTATAGTCAAACTGAGTGGTGGGTTTCTCATCTATGGAGAAGATTGACAGAAAACCCAATATGGGTTCATCCACCCATTGATCCGAAAAATACCCAAGCAGGGTGCAGAGCGACGAGATGACTTGGTTTCCCTTCACTGAAAACAAGGATGAAGGATACGAGGGATTTGTAGTGGGGAGCTGAGCATCCTGTGGGAGAAAAAGATAAAAAATCTGAGCTCTTTGGGGGAATGATAATTTCTAGTATAGTTCTGTGATGATTTCAAGGTTGAAAGGTGAGGCGGATTCGGCTCTGGGTATCTGCATCATCTGATCAATGGATTGTGGTGTAATGAAGAACAAAGTTTCTCCAAATGAAGAAACTATGTCTCTCTGGTTGGGGAGATAATGAGCCTAGAATTTGAGGGCAAATTCGGGAAAATGGTGAACCTGGGGGAAAAGATACAGGGGAAGGTTTGACTCCTAGAGGTCATTTTCATCACTTTGGTCCAAGAAAACGTCCTTTAGCCATGACTGTAAATCTGTGAAGTCGAATTCGCATCTGGTGTCTGCAATCAAATGGTCTTTGTCAGCTAGATGGATCCTATCGAGGTCGACAGGAGGCGAGAGGAAAGGATTTTCCTCGGCCTCTGTTTTCTTTGATTTTGGCGCCATCACTGTAAAAATACTTGCAAGTAAAACAAAACAGTTAGCGGGGATGACTGTGGCTTTGGGTGACTGACTGTAACGGAGAGGAAAATGAGGAAAATTTGTTTGGTGTGGCGACAGGGTAAATGATGAGGGAATGAAGGGTGAAGGTAGTTTTGAGCAAACGGATACCCGTTGGGTGCGGGAGATAGGTCAGCAGGTTAACAGATAAGTTAGCGAGTAATAAATGGCCAACGGGTTGTTTAGAGCGTGAGATGGCAGGTGACAATGACCGAATAATAATGCTGGGTGACGTGGCGAGTATTGATTGGGACTTGACCATGGTGATGGGACTTGTAACAGGGTGAGAGGACTAATAGAGTAATGAGATATGATATTTAGGGGAGACGTGGAAAATGATGTCATGGTGTGATCTGTGTGTGATATTTAACTAACATTCCAGACCCTCCCCCCCACCATTAAAAGCAGAACTATCGGGGGGGTTTGGAATCCAATCTGAGCCATGGATCTGAGTGTAAACATCTGATCCGTTCATATACATGCCTTTGTTATCTCTGATTTCGGACCCCCCCCCCACCGTTAAAAGTAGAACGGTTGGGGGGGGGTTCGGAAAAACTTGTCAACCGTAGATCTGGGCCCCCGCTCTCCGACCATTCATCTATGTGCTGTGCTTAACTATGAGAACGAAGGCATATGTGCTTTGAAAGACTTAGGATAAGTGCATATCATGGGTTTTCCCAAGCTTTTCCATGTTTTTATCACCAAGGGGTTAAACATCAAACCTTTTAAACCCCAAAGATATGGTTCAACAATGATCATCATGCTTGTTTTATTGAGATAAAACAAACTACCCTATGTTCTAACCTAATTTCCTATGAAAATTAGCCCAGATTAAATTGTTGGACTAAGAAATTACTCTATCCTGGGGTTATTTGACCAAGATTAGGCAGTTTGGTCAAATTTATTCACTAACTAACCTAAATCACCTGGCTAAGATTAAACAGTTTAGCCAAGCTTATTCACTACTCCTATCAACATAAATTTAAAAGATCTTGGCCTTGCTTGAACGGTATGGACCAAATCATTGTTATTGCATGGGGCTCTATTGAATTTATTTTATGCCCTCTTTTATTCTTTTTCTTTTCTTTTTCCTTTCTTTTCTCTTTCTTTTCTTTTTCTTTTTCTTTTTCTTTTCTCAAATTATTTACAGAATGGAAAATCATTTGATAAACAAAAGCACTAAAAAGATAACATTTCAGTCACCAGTTGATCCTATAAATTATAGGGTTATAATAGCGGCTCCACCTAGGGATGGTACTCTCCTTGTGAAGTGCCAAGAATCCTAATTCCTGATGTTCTGAAAAACTTTCTCCATAGTTGACTTTGTTGCTTGATTGGTTTTATTTTTGAAAACTGGAAGACAATGTTCAGTGGCTTAGGGCCTTCTCTGTGGGCTTCAACCATCTGATCAAAGTTATTTCACTCAAAAACTTGTAAGCAAAATGAAAATGGTTTGTACAATGGAAAGTGTGACTGTAGGTCCCTACTGAGGAGGTGAATAGTGCTTCAACATTCTTCCATTTACAGGTCCTCCTGGAAGACTTGTCCCATCGTTGTTGTTGAGCAAGAAGGCATTATTTCCTTTGAATGCTTGAATCATGTAAGGTCCCTTCCATAGACTGCCGAATTTTCCGTGCTTCCCGTTATCCTCATGTCAGGCATCCCATCTCAGAACCAAGTCACCTAGCTCAAAGTCATCTTCTTTAGTTCTTTTGTCAAAGATCTTCTTAATGCTTTCTTGGACAACCTGAGTTTTGTTGTATACTTCTTCTCTGGATTGCTGCAAGTGGATCATCTGGTTTATCCTTCTTTGGGAGTCGTTCGGCTCGGCTTGCATCTCTTGTAGAAATTTCATCATAGGAACTCCTAAGGAAGTGGGAAAAACTGCTTTAGTGCCATAGACCAACTGATATGGTGACATACCAATTGACCTTTTGGTGGCCATTCTGTCAGCCCATAGTACAAAAACCATCTTGTTATGCCATGACTTTTTGTTTTCTTGCAAAGTCTTCTTAATAATGTTCACCAGGGTCTTATTGGATGACTCCGCCAACCCATTTCCCTGAGGGTAATAAGTTGTGGAATGACCCAAACCAATATGATACTGGTTGCAAAATTCTATGAGCTTCTTAGATTGGAAAGCAAATGCATTGTCAGTTATAATATTTCTAGGACATCCAAAACGAGACAAGATATTATTTTCAAGAAATTTAATAATGACAGAATCATTAGCTTGCCTGCTTGGTACAGTGTCGATCCATTTTGTGAAATAGTCTATAGCAGTAAGAATCCACTTGTGCTAGCCCAAAGAGGGAGGATGTATTTCTCCGATAAAGTCTAATCCCCATTGTTGGAAAGGAGCTTCAACAAAGATTGGTTTCAGGGGAAAAGGAAGGAGCTTCTTTTTACCCTCGAAAACCTGACATTTATGACACGAAGTCACTTTCTGATGCACATCGGTGAACAACGTAGGCCAATAGAACCCAACTCTAAGAATTTTATTAGCTATGGTCTTCCAGCTCAGATGACCACCGTAGTCTCCTGCATGAAAATCCTACAATACTTTGTCAGCGTCATCTTTTAACAGGCAATTCAACAAAATACCTCCAGGATCCTTCCAATATGAATTGCCTTCTAGAATGAAAATTTTTAATGATTTCAATTTCAAAAACCTAGCTTTATTTTTGGTTAGACCAGGGGGAGCTTGTAAGTTATGAAAAACAAATATCAGGTCTATGTACCATGGAGAGTTCAAAAATACCTCTTTCACACTTGGAGTCGCCTGCTGTCCCTGTTCATCTACTGCAGCTAAGAAATTAATATCAAGAGCATGGAAATTGGATTCAACCATTAACTTTGCTAGACCTTGACATTTAATCAGTTTAGTAGGCTTAATCTCTATGTCATACTCCAGAATGATAGCAATCCATTTTCTTATTCGACCATCTGGATTGTCCTGAGTTAAAATGTCTTTTACTACCACATTCAGAACATATGCGATGGTGTGGGAATGGAGAATATATACTCTAAAATCCTTTATGGATTTTAGCAGGGAAAAATCTTGTTTCTCCATTATTTTATAATTCAAAGTAGCATCTCTTAACACTTTACTGAAAAAGGATATGGGCTGTTCATACCCTTTGTTGTTTTTTTGTAGTAATACTGTTGCAATGGTATGTTTAGAAGCGAAAGAAAAAAGGTAAAAATCCTTGGTGAAATCAGGACTGATCAAGACTGGAGCCTGTGTGAGTGCATGTTTAATTTGTTCAAAAGACTGCTTAGATTCAATGTCCCATTTTATTTTCGTGTCCTTTTTTAACATGTTTCTGATGTTCCTGAGAAGCTCGGCCAGGTTAGGTATGAATCTTCTCAGAAAGTTTATTTTCCCAATGAAGGATTGTAATTCTTTGATATTCCTTGGGTGTTCTAGTTTCTGAATGGCTTCTATTCTGCTCGGATCTATCTTAATTTCGTCCTTAGAGATTATGTGCCCCAACAGTTTACCTTCCTCTAATCCTAAAAGGATTTTCTTAGGATTCAAAGAAATCTCAAATTTCCTGCATTTCTCGAATACTCATCTGAGATGTCGTAAGTGCTCATCATCGGATTGGGAATACACAGTTATGTTGTCCAGATAAATGACAATAAATTTGCCAAGTTCCTCCACAAAAGCGATGTCCATCGCTCTTTGGAAAGTGGCCCCAACGTTCATCAACCTAAAAGGCATTTTCACATACATGAAGGTACCCCAAGGTGTTGTGAAGGTTGTTTTCTCTTGGTCATCTGGGTGAACGAGAACATGGTTATAGCCTGAAAAACCATCCAGTAAGGAGATTTGACTGGATCCAACTACCCTTTGTAATATGTGGTCCATTTTTGGCAATGGGAGTTGTCCTTTAGAGAAACTTTGTTCAGGTTTCGGAAATCAATGCAAAGCCTAATTTCCCCAGACTTCTTTCGGGTTGGGACCAGATTTGAAACCCATTTGGAAAATCGTAAGGGAACTATGATTTTAGCATCATACATCTTTTTGATTTCTTTTTCTATCACGGGAAGTAACTTGGGATTGATTCTCCGTCTGAAAGGTTTTTGATCTTCTTTTATCAAGATCTTATGTTGTATGATGCTTATGTCATAAGATTTAAAATCTTCGTAACCCCAAGCAAAGACATCCACGTATTCCTTGAAAAGTTCAATGTATTTGAGTTTCTTCTCAGGAGGTAAGGATTTAGAAAGTTTTACTATTCTAGGTTTCTCTTATGTCCCTATGTTAATGTCTTCAACCTCTTTACCATTGGCTTCAATTTTTGGTTTTTTAGCTACATCATTAAAATAAAAAAGGTCTTCTAAAGGAACTAAACCCCTAGGTAAAACATTACTTTTTAAGTGAAATACATTAGATTCTATCTCATCTTCACCTGACTCTCCTGAATCTATCTTATTTACACTATCATTTCCAAAATCAGATTTATTTACATTTTCATCCTCATTTTCTAAGTCTATGTTTGTACACTCGAAATCATTTTTACATTGTAGAAAATCTTCAATTTGGTCATCGTTCCAAATACTTGCCAGTATCTGATGTTATCTGGGATGATCAGTCTGCACTTCACCTCCACCTTGTATGGGCAAGTGGAACAAAAAGGTATCTTGCACATAGCTGCTGACTTAGCTAACCCATCTGCTAAAATATTCTGTCCCCTTGGCATCCCCTGCAAATCAACTTCAATGAAACATTTAAGGGCATCCAAAACAAAATTCCTATAAGCTCTGAGATGAGGATGTTTTGCTGCATACTCACCTTTAAGTTGTTTGATAATTAATTCAGAGTCCCCTCTTACCATGATTTGTTTGGCACCAAAATTCTTTAGTAGTTTCATACCGAGCATCAAAGCTTCGTACTCAGCTATGCTGTTAGTGCATTGAAAATTCAATTTGTAAGAATGGTTTTCCGAATACCTGGATTTGTGATTGTGCAACCAAACTCTTTCTCTAGCTCCTTCTTTGATTACAGCTCCATCGAAGTCCATGCTCCAAAAATCTGCTGGCAATTCTTCACTTATCATGTTTTTCTTTCTTTCTGCCTCAGTGATTTCTTGGCCCTCTTTCAGATCAAGTGTATCTTCTTCCAGCTGAGCGATTTTCTCTCCCGTATCGCTGTCGTTATATAGGATAAAGGAATCCAGGTCAGAATGTGCAGAGTACAGAGGATAGTTATGTGGCTTTTCTTAGCTACTGACCATATATTTCATCAGCGTCTCCCTGTACAGTCTTCTCTGTTGTCCGAAAAATGGGATGGTGGCATATGACATATCCAACTACAAAGTACCTTTCAACTTAGCTCCCCAAGACCTGGATAGAAACATACCATATTTTGGGGGAATGTCCACGACCACAACATCCATAACCATGCTTTTCGCTGGAATCTGAACTAGAGTGAGACATAGGTCCTTGATCAAACCGATGCATCTGACTTTGCTGGAGTCAAAATAGTGTAAGTCTTAGTAAGGTCTGGTGACCTCAAGTCCCAATTTTTCCATCACTACTTTAGGAATCAGGTTATGGGAAGCACCTGAATCTAACATAGCATTGTGTGGAATCAGGTCGTGTATATTAAGGCTGATTTAAAAAGGAGCGACAACACCAGTGTCAGTCTGACCATCAACTTCAAAACCAAACAGGAGTTCAGGTTAATCATTGGTAAGATTTACAATGTCTGAATGATTCGCCGATCCAACAGTTAAGGCCTTCGTGCCTATATCAGGTTCAATGCTCAACGCTTTGATCTCCTGCAATCAGTAAGCATCCTTACTCATCAACTTGGAAAGGGGAATGGGAATTTTCACTTTGGGTAATTCCCCTTCGAGGCTGAAAGGAGTAGGTGCTCTGCTTTGGCTCAACAATTCTGATTTGTCCACCATAGTCTTTTGGGCAGAAGTATTTGGTGGGTTGGTTGATGAAACCTCAGTGTGCATTGATTTTTGTAAAATGGTAAGGTTTCTTTTTGCTGGAGCTTCAACATTACCTTTCTCAGGGATCTTTTTGGTAGAAGGCTCAAGGGATTTCTTGGTTTCGACCACTTTCTTCATTTCAGTTACCTTTTTTGGGGAACTTTCATCTGTCTTCTTACTTCGCAAATTGTATTGCCTGTGTACCTCCATAATGGCATTTTCAAATGCCTATCGTTCAGTCTCTTTAGCTTCTTCGCTCACCTGCATTTGAGAAAGAAGGAAAAGTTCTTGCTCTTCCTGAGTAAGGAAAATATCTTCGTTATCATGAATGCCCATGAGGTTTATGTGAGTGTCCTCCAATTCTTGAATTACCTCTTCTCCTTCATCGACATAATTTTCCTATAGGGGTGGTCTGATCTGTTGATAAGGACCCCTCTGTTCTCTTTGATCCCTAGGATCTCTCTGCCTGATTTGAGGACTGAAGTTAGGATTTCGAATTTGTGGGGCAGGTTGATTTTCTCTAGGAGGATTTCTTTCGGATATAGTAAGTCTCTCCATCCTCCTTTCCATTTCTCTAGCTAAGGAATCCAATTTGGCATCAGAAGAATATGTGGAAGGTTCTTCTTTAATCGTGACTCTCCTTTCGGTCCTCTATCGTGCCCTTTTAGCCAACGGGTTGGCCTCCACACTTATTGTGCTTTTCTGCATGTCCTCCAGGGTGGTGGAGTTTCTTTCCCTTAATTGATATGACATATCAGCGTCGAAACCATTAGGGAATTTTAACAGTGCTAAACCTTGTGGGGGTTTAATATCGGCTGGAATCACATTGTACAAATTATTGAAATGGGTGCAGTAATCTTGAATTGTCTCACCTTGATTCCTTCTGATGTTTTTGTATTCTGACAAGATTTGGAGAGGATTTTTATTTACCTCCCATCTGTCCAGAAAAATTCTCTGAAACACTGTAAGGTTGAGCACTGAGGCAACACGTAAGCCTTTGTACCATTTCTTAATGTAACCGATCAAACTCTGTGCAAACAATCTCATTTGAACGTCATCTTCATCTACTTCCTGCAAATCAAAATAGTCATTCATTTTATCAACGTGTTGCTGTGCGCTCAAGGGCCTTGTTCCATCGAACTGTGGAAGTCTCGTTTGATAATCCTGTGGCATAGCATGTAGAGGTGCGGCCAACACCAAGGGAGCATATCTAGCTGCCATGATAGGTGGAGGAGGTGGGACAACAACCTGGATGATAGGTGGGGTGGTGATAGAAGATGAGGAGGAGGAGGGGCTTGCTGGCACGGAGTGAGCGGTTTGAGGTTTTGTAGTGGGAGATAGTATTTTAGGGGTCCGGGGTTGCTGGATTTTTGGGTCTAAAATGATTTTAGTTACAAAGCTATCAGATTTCGTTCTAAACAGGCTTTGTTCGAAAATGGTGTCAAAGTCGAGATCTTGAAGGGAAATGAGTTCCTCTGAGAGGGAAAGGTACTTGTGAAGGAGACTATGACTCCCTGAACCTTATGTAACGGTCTTCTTTCTAAGTAATTGTTCTGGATTATCAGTCGCTATTACAGGTTCTGGGTCTGGGTGAGATCGAGCATAAACTCTTTTAGGAGCCATATTTTTTAATTTTTATATATTTTTTAGTTTTATGAGTCCGAAATTAATATGCACAAGCTTTTAACAACCTCTAAACATGATTTCTTTCTCAGATTTACAATTTGTTCAGAAACAAGGTCTTGTTCTAGGGAAAAACAAAACATGGGGTTGAAAGTTTGTTCAGTTCCCCAATATGGTCCCCACTATGTTAACACTCTGTAAATTCCCAGAGGTTGTCAGGGTAGAAGAAAGTTACAAGAGGTAACTTTATCCAACCACTTCGAAATTGGAATCTAGCCCTACCAACTTCAGAGAGGGATCTTTCTGTATGATTTAGCTATGTTTTAACTTTAAGATATTAGGCTATTTATATAAAATAAGATTGACTGGTTTGTTGTTTTTGTTGAGTTGGATGAAGGGGCTTTATGCATCCATTGGGCTATGGGGTTTGTGTTATAAAGATAGAAATCTAAACCAGAAACAAAAGATTCTTTTCATAGGGCAAGATAATGCATTCGTTGGATTCTTTGGCAATAAGGTGATGAATAGCAGAAAAAATGAGAATATCAATTAAAATGAAGAAGCATTTAAGAATTTATTCACTGTAATATCAGAAGATAAACATTAAAACCTTTCAAAGTCGGAAAACATGGTATACAAATATAAATCCTGCAACATGTATTACTTTTAAAAGATTAGATTAGAAAACAATATGACAACTGAGCAAGAAGGACATTTAACATAGAAAAGAAAACATCACCAATGAATAACACGCGAGAATCCTGTGAAACGTCTCTTTATATTACTGGAAGATCTCTTGATAAAAATTACAGTCTTTGTAGCTTGCAGGGCGTAAAGATCAACCCTCAGTACTTCAAAGTTTGAAGTATTTATAATAAAAATTACATACGAACCAGTCATTAAAGATCAGGACGTGGCAAACCTAAATTTAGCTAACTAACTTAATAAGATACAAAAATTTAGGAAACTGCTTGATGATGTGTTGAAACTTCATGCTGATTTCTGGGGTGAACCGTTGGTGAGGCCTCTGCACGACCTCATCTAACTGTATAGCTGACAAGGCTTGGACACCTCATCGACTACTCGATCAGATTGCAAAGATCTTCCCATCGAAGGTTACTGGGAACGCTGAATTTGAGTAATCTTCGGTATACTTCATCCATCTCTGTGTACTTGAAAAAAGTTGGCTTGATGATGAAAATGTATCGGATCTAATGCTGTATACTGATGTCTAACTGTAAAGCATATAAGAATGCCTTTCCCATGATACTACCTTGTATTCCTGAGAATTTTGAGCTATCCTTAGCCAGAGTGGCTAGTTTCTTTCTGTAATCGGAAAGCGTCATTAACTTGTCATTTATCACTCTCAAACTAGGAAGGCCTTTCTTCTGTAGAGCTTCGATCTTGATGAAAAATATTTCCACTCCTGCATCCATGGTCTGGACCTTTTCCTCCAGCTGTAGCATCCGTCCTCTCTTGGTCAGGACCCTCTTGACCTCAAGGATGGTCTCTGTCCTATCTTCAATCTTCAACTCCTCTAGCTCCTCTCTGGTTTTGGAATTTAGAAATTTGATGATCTCAATAGCTTATGTGGGCATCTCTCCCAGTTTTGCTCTTATCTTCTCGATAGCCTACTGAATTCTTTGCACCAGCTCGTTTTTCTCGAACATGATTTGGATCATCGGCCATATTTCATTCAAGGACTTGGTGATATCCATCCATACACTTTCTTTGACCTCAGCAAGTGTTTTGCCAGCCACTGTTTGCTTTTGAAGTTGTTGTAATTCCTGTTTAAGCTTGTCTGAAGTTTGTTTCTCCTTGGAGTAGCTGGTTTGAAAGGAATATTTGAGTTCCTGAAGGTTCTCAATCTCCCTTTTAAGTCTGCTAATCTATGTCTCTTGCAAATTCATCTCTTCCATGGATTTAGCTAGTTCAACTATTTTCTCTAGAGCTGTCAGTGGAGTTTTCGAGGGAATTTCTACTACAGATGTTGTGCTTACTCCTGTGAGTGGAACTGTGCTCGGTGGAATGACTTCCATGGGCTTTGACTTCTCCTTCTCTTTCACTAGTTTTTCCAATTCCGCTTCCATTTCCTTCTACTGTGCATTCTGCTCCATGATCAACTTGAGCATCTCATCCTTTTCCCCTTCTGTCTCTGCTCTTTCCTTTTCCTGTGAATATTCTATTGGTGGAAGTTTCAACTATTTCCTTAGAGATGCTATATCGACATTTTTATTTTTGAGCATCTCCTCGACTGCTTTCACATTCGAGGGATCATATCCGATCTTGAGGACCAGTTCTTCCAACCTTTTAATCCTGTTATCCTTGGCAAAGGATGATATTTTTTCTAACTTCAGCTACGTCTGGACATTGCTCAGAGATACCTGTAACTTGGAGGTAGCAGTAGAAGCATGTGCCGATGTGGAGAAAACCATTTCTCCAGTTTGCCTGTGAAGATCCATTTGATTAGCTGGATGCATATCTTTAGTCTGAAAATCGAATGTTGCTCTTTTGTAATCGATTATTACTTTCAGGTCTGACACCTCTGCTTGCATAAATGCCATGTGCATTCTAACCTTCTCAGTGTTGAATGCATATAGCAGTCTGTGTTGTGCAGTTGATGTTTTCTTCCAGAACTGAGCATACGTGCTGCTGGTTAGCATCTGATTTTTCTTTTTGATTAGATCATACTTCTCAAAAATACTCAATTTCGGTCCTATTTTTCTCGGCTGGTTGGCTAGTGGAGTGTCTGTAGGCTTCTTGGGCAACACTGTAGTCATGATTTGTTTGCTTCTTGTACTAAGGAGCGACCGATCAACCTCCATAGTTGTAGTGGATTGAATTCCCTTTTCACCAGCCGTGTCAGGTGTATGACTTGTTTTTGGACTCTTGGTGTGTAATTGGAACTCTTCAGATGATACTTCAGTGATAGAAGGTGAAGTGTCCTTCTTGGGCCTTTTCTCCTTGGGAGCCTGTGGTGTAGTCGTCTGTGAGATAGTGACCGAAAGGTCCTGCTGTTCTGTCTCAACTAGAGTGTTTGGCTCCCAATCTGTCTAGTTGGCGAACTTCTCTATCTCAGGCCTGGATGTGTGGACATATGGGATATTCTTATTTTTAATCCTCATCTCTAAAATTATCCTGCAGGGGTCATAATGCCATATGAAGCTAAAAAAAAACTTCATCTCCTTTAACAATCTATTTGCTTCCTCCCCAGCACCTCAGCTATTGCAGATGAATGATCCTATTTTCCATTTGATCCTAAGTTGTTGCTTCTTTTTTAGAGACACACAATGTATGTCATCTGAGTTGATCATCTGCCTTATGTACTCTAGGGAAAATATCCTCACGGGAAGATACTTGGGTAACTTGTATGGAGCCAATTCACACCCATACACTGTGATCTCTGTGTGGTCCTGGTACAGGTACCAGTGTCCTATTTTTTCTAGGTCTGAAAGGTGTAAGATCCTCTGAATTTCCTCATTTATTCTCAGCTCAGGTCTTCCACTGAGCATGCTCACCATAGGATGGTAGAATTGCTCGATAAATTGTTTGAAGCTCAATTTTGTAGAGTTGTGTCTGAGCAGCGAAGTCCACACTATCAACACCTGTGGCCTCCCATTGTTGTCCATCTTTTGCATCGAAAAGGAAAATTTGGCCACTTGAAAGAATATGAACATGTAAGCCAATATTGAGGAATACCGGAACATGCCTTCTGTGGTGAAATTTGAGAATTGCTCATGAATGTTGTCCGCCAGGAAAGCACTGTAGTCAAACTGAGTGGTGGGTTTCTCATCTGTGGAGAAGATGGATAGAGAACCCAATATGGGTTCATCCACCCATTGATCCGAAAAATACCCAAGCAGGGCACAGAGCGACGAGATGACCTGGTTTCCCTTCACTGAAAACAAGGATGAAGGATATGGGGGATTTGTAGTGGGGAGCTAAGTGGCCTATGGGAGAAAAAGCTCGAAAATCTGAGCTCTTTGGGGGAATGATAATTTTTGGTATAGTTCTGTGATGATTTCAAGGTTGAAAGGTGAGACGGATTCGGATCTGGGTATCCACATCATCTGATCAATGGCTTGTTGTGTAATGAAGAACAAAGTTTCTCCAGATGAAGAAACTATGGCTCTCTAGGTGGGGAGATAATGAGCCTAGCATTTGAGGGAAATTTTGGGAAAATGGTGAACCTGGGGGAAAAGATACAGGGGAAGGTTTGACTCCCAGAGGCTATTTTCGTCACTTTGGTCCAAGAAAATGTCCTTTAGCCATGACTGTAAATCTGCGAAGTCGAATTCGCATCTGGTGTCTGCAATTAAATGGTCTTTTTCGGCCAGATGGATCCTGTCGAGGTCGACAGGAGGCGGGAGGAAAGGATTTTCCTCGGCCTCTGTTTTCTTTGATTTTGGCGCCATCACTGTAATAATACCTGCAAGTAAAATAAAATGGTTAGCGAGGATGACTGTGGCTTTGGGCGACTGACTGTAACGGAGAGGAAAACGGGGAAATTTCTTTTGGTGCGACGACATGGTAAATGATGAGGGAATGAAGGGTGAAGGTAGTTTTGAGCAAATGGATACCCGTTGGGCGCTGGAGACATGTCAGCAGGTTAACAGATAAGTTAGCCAGTAATAAATGGCCAATGGGTCATTTAGAGCATGAGATGGCAGGTGACAATGACTGAAGAATATGGCTGGGTGACGTGGTAGGTATTTATTGGGACTTGACCATGGTGAAGGGCCTTGTAATAGAGTGAGAGGACTGACAGAGTAATGAGATATGATCTTTAGGGGAGACATGGAAAATGACGTCATGGGGTGACAAGGTATGTTATATCGTGGGAGGTGGTGGGATTTAGAACCAATGGATTCCTGCCACGTAGAGATAACCACAAGAAAACAATCCATTCCAGACTCCCCACCCCCTCCGTTAAAAACAGAATGGTCTGGGGGGTCCGAAAAACAATATGATCCATCCATCAACACGCCCGCTTCTGGGCCATAGATCTATGCGTAATATTTAACTAACATTCCAGACCCCCCCCCCCCCCCCACCATTAAAAGTAGAACGGTCGGGGGGGTCTGGAATCCAATATGAGCGCAAACATCTGAGCCGTTCATATACGTGCCTTTGTTATATTTGATTCCAAACCCCCCGCCCCCCCACCATTTGGAAAAACTTGTCAACCGTAGATTTGGGCGCCCGCTTTCCGGTCGTTCATCTATGCGTTGTGCTTAACTATGAGCGCGAAGGCATATGTGCTCTGAAAGACTTAAGATAAGTGCATATCATGGGTTTTCCTAAGCTTTTCTGTGTTTTTATCACCAAGGGGTTAAACATCAAACCTTTTAAACCCCAAAGATATGGTTCAACAATGATCATCATGCTTGTTTTATTGAGATAAAACAAACTACCCTATGTTCTAACCTAATTTCCTATGACAATTAGCCCAGATTAAATTGTTGGACTAAGAAATTACTCTATCCTGGGGTTATCTGACCAAGATTAGGCAGTTTGGTCAAATTTATTCACTAACTAACCTAAATCACCTGGCTAAGATTAAACAATTTAGCCAAGCTTATTCACTACTCCTATCAACACAAATTTAAAAGATCTTGGCCATGCTTGAACGATATGGACCAAATCATTGTTATTGCATGGTGCTCTATTGAATTTCTTTTATGCCCTCTTTTATTCTTTTTCTTTTCTTTTCTCTTTCTTTTATTTTTCTTTTTCTTTTCTTTTTCCTTTTCTCAAATTATTTGCAAAATGGAAAATCATTTGATAAACAAAAACACTAAAGAGATAACATTTCAGTCACCAGTTGATCCTATAAATTATAGTGTTATAACAGGAAGCACCAAATTCCTTTGTTTTCCAGCTGCAACTGGAAAGAGGCTCCACCCCCCTAGTTTCTCAGGCTACAACCTGAGGGAAGCTCCAACTCCCCAATTGTCTGGATACAACAAGACGGAGGCTACAACCCCCTATGTTCTCTGGCTACAACCACCTGTCCTTGCCCCGTCCTGCCACCCTGAAGTAGAAGTAGAATGATGGAACCACTGTCACACTATCACTGTGAGATATACTGCTGTAAACCTGTACCAATAAATCTGAACCATGGATCAACCTGTAATCAACTTGTACCATAAACAAGTGCATCAACCATGCACCAACCTGTACCAAACAACCTGTAATCAACCTGTACCATAAACAAGTGCATCCAACCATGTACCAAGTATGTAACAATCATGTTTCAACTACTCATCAACTATGACTCATCAATATGTACGAACATCATCAACTATACACCTCATGCATGTGCCAAGTCATCAACTACTTGTCTTAACCATGTACTCAACATGTACCTCAACCAAAATCCCTCATCAATTTCATCATCAAAATCTGATTTGTAGCTCTGTACTAGACCTGGTTTATATTATCACATTCTTGCAAACCTTCCTTAACTTTAACAGCAAGAGACTAGCATTTTCATCAAACTTTTCTTTAGTCTCACATGTCTAGTTTTGGATTAGTCAACAACCCTAACTTGAACTAATCATAACTTTGAACCTGTATTGTATAAATATATGAAACTGATACATAATGTTATTCAGTGTGTTTTATGCAATTAATCCAGGTGTCACTACTTGGAACCTCTCATAAAATGAGTTATAGAAAAAATGGCATACCTTGCTGAATTTTGGCTTATTCTAGAGAGAGATCTTGTAGAGCGTGCCCCGCACAAAATATTTGTTGAATTGATATGAAAATTTTACACAGAATAGTATAGACTATACCCTAAGCAATAAATTTGTTCTCACTAAATTTTTATCTGTTATGAAGAAGTTATGACATTTTTACCCGAAACACCTGTTTTTGACTAGTTTCATGACTAGCCACAAACCCTATTTTCCACGGAGTGTAAATCCAAAAATACAACGACCCACAAGATGAATATTTTTCCACAGATACTTGGGTATGTTTTCTCAATGGAATAGAAATTTCACGGTCTGAATAATTATAGAAAAAAAGTTATAGTGAAAATGGTGAGATGACCTGTAAATAACATACCTTAGAAAGCACCATCAAGAGAATTTATCCTTCCTTGCATTTCGACCTTATTTTCTTCACCTTCCCTCAAAAATTTGGCTTATATATCCTTGGTTACCTTAGAAACCTATAGATATTAAATATGCTCAAGTGTGATTAAAATGAGAGAGCCTTGCCTCTTATTTATACTCTCCAAGTAGCTTCCTTAAAAACATCTTCTAGGTCACTTGGCCCACTTTCCTTATTTTAGGGTTAACCCACTTCTAAT
>ML776928.1:104852-117635 GCA_009831015.1 Picea engelmannii
GTGCTGAGACAGATTGGAAGTTGGTGCTTCCACCCAGTGGGTGCTGGGATTCTGTGAGAGTTGGTGCTCTCAACAAGTTGGTGCTTGTATTCAGAGGTTGTAGCCTCCTTTGAGTTGGTTCTTAAAGATGATGAGATGTAAAGAAGTTGGAGCTTGCTTGACATCCTAAGAAGAAGAGGTTTTTTCCCTTTATGGGTTTCCTCGTGAAATATGTGTCCCTGTGTTTATTATGTGCATGCTTGATGTTGAATATCTGTGGTTACTTTATCTGCAACATGTTGACTACCCTCCAATAAATAACAAGAAAAATTAAAAGAGGAGAAATACTTAAAGATCATAATCAGCATCCTTTAATCCACATAATTTCTCTGTCAGTATATCTTAATATCTGAATTTAACTGAATATAGAGTACATGATTGTCAATGAATGGATATCTGCATATTGGTGATATAAGGTGGATAAAGTTAAAAAGGATTAATTTTCTATGCTACTGATTCACCCCCCCTCTCAGTAGCACGGTGTGTTCAACATCCTTTATACCAAGGCCTTCCCAGGACATTGGTATGCTTTAAATAATAATAATGGCTATTAGGACACCATATGGGCACCATTCACAGGTTTTATGCATCATAGTTGGATTTCAAGGACTCTAAGAAGGAACTTAGAGCCATTAGGACGATATAGTTGCATTCATAAGTTGCATTAGGAGGATATAGGTCACACATTCATAAGTTGCATATAGTTGCATATAGTTTCATAAGTCGCATATACTAGTTGCATAGTTGCATAAGTTGCTTTGTTGCATAAAGTTGCATGTTGCATAAAGTTGTGTAAAGTTGCATAAAGTTGCATGTTGCATAATGTTGCGTAAAGTTGCATAAAGTTGTGTAAATTTGCGTAATTTACATTGTTGCATAAAGTTTCATGTGCGTAAAGTTACGTAAAGTTGTGTAAAGTTGCATTGTTTTATAAAGTTGCATTGTTTTATAAAGTTGCATGTTGCACAAAGTTGCGTAAAGTTGCATAAGTTCCATAAATTTTCCCTAAATAAATCTTATTGATCTTAATTTATTCAAGACCGAGGCTGGACTAACCCCTAATATGTTGTTGCAACAACTTACTAAGATAGGAAGGAATGAGAATGAAATTGTCAGAGAGTTTAACACTAGATTTGAGAAGTTGCTTCAACGAATTCCTAACAATATTTTCCCCAAAGGAGATAATCTTATTTTCCTTTATACCAAGGCCTTCCCAGGAAATTTGGGTTTTATGGTCAAGGAAAAGATCCCAAAGACCCTTGAAGAATCCAAATATTTAGCTACAAGGATTGACGCTAATCTTTTCTCGTGTAAGGTTGAACCTTTTATTCCCCCCAACACTGAGGCTGGACCAACCCAAGACATAAATATTTCAAGGGATCAAAAACTGGATGAAGCCATAAGGGACCTTACTCAAACTCAAACCCTGGTGATGAACAAAGTCACTAGCCAAGGTATTTCCCCCTTAGCCCCTCAAACCTCTTATAAGCCCCCTACATTTCCCCGCTTGTGGAATCATAGTCCCTCGATCTTGTCCTTCATCTTTTGTAGCCTGTGATGTATTTAAATTTTATATTAGCATTCAATATCAAGTTACAAATTACAATTTTTTGACTTTTATCCATTCATCATATACATTTACATTACTAGTCTAGGGATCAAAACTGGGGTGTCACATCAACAAATGATCATTGAAAAAAACTAGAAACGCAAACCCAAATCAAAAGGTAATAACATGTGCAAGAATTGTCAACAAGAATCATCAATTGAGGTTAAAAAGAGTTATTTTTGCCACTCTAGTTAGAAAACCCCTAGAGGGAATAGGATACAAAGAAATATAATGGATAATATAGTATTTGCAAAATATTTGTGTGTGTGTGTGCATGCACACCCGTCGCACTATGGTCTAGAGGCAATTCAAAGCAGTTGCTATAGCGATGACCCAAGTTCAATTCATGGTGAGCTCCCTCCACACATAGATGCTTTTTGCCTCTTTGTTGTAGTAACATATAGCCACAATTTTGTTAGCTTATCATGAAAACCTCTCCTTGATAATAAATAACAGTGGAGAACCCGCATTGCTACCATGTAATATATTGGAGAACATAGAAGCCCTGAGGGTTAGCTCAAGCATTCATGAGCCAAACATGAGATCTCTCCCCCAAAGTTGGGGAGGTCATGAGTTCAACTCTCTTTATCCCCTTGGGGTTAGGCTCCATAATCAAGGCCAACGATTTACCTCCTCTGCCAACCATGGATCATAGAACATAGAAGACAAGAAATGGAATTCTATTCAAACTATTCAAGAGAAAATAGTTGCAAAGATGTCATCCATGTTGTCGAAGAAATAATAGGTGTGTGACTCAAAAAACCAATATAAGCAAAGCATATCAAAAGACAATATTAAGAAACCAAGGATATTCAATTTTGTTTAAAAACATATAAGCGTATGTTTTCCAATTCTAACAAGAGGGAACACATAGTGTAAACAATCTTTTGATGATTAATATAGGCACTTACAAAAAAAACGAAAGATGAAAATGATTATGTAGGGCATGGGTATGGCAAGGTATAGACGAAATGAAAATCCCAAGGTAATATAATTAAAGAGTTATTTTTTCCACCCCAATTACAAAATCCCAAAAGGGAATAGGATCAAGAAAGGAATAGGTTTAGCGTGGAAGTGTTTATTTTCCTAACACTTTTGAGATGCCTTTTTCACCTTTAGGTACTTAAGTCTTTTATTTGGAGGTATGCCTCCCACAACAAGGCTCCATGTAAAAAATGATTTTTTGGCTCAAGAATGGGTTTCCATACGATTCTTAGAAAAAACAACCATGTAGTTTGCTTGGATTTCAGTTGTCATATTTGATTCAAATGGCCTTCAAACGATTAGAGCAAAGCCACTTGTACCCCATGGTTGAATTGTAGTTGTGAAATGTCATGGATGTACCCCATTTCCCGTCCCAACACCAATAAGTATGAGTTTTAGGGATACTTAAATTTAACAAAAAGTCTTTAAGAATAAGCTCATGGATTATTTATATGATAGTCTTGCTAGTATTAACTAGGGATAACTTTCACTTATGATTGTCCCACACAAGTAGCCAATTTTTGGCCAGGCCATTAAACATATCATTGGTTGTGTGGATGCTTGAATGAAACAACTTTAGGGCTAAGAATTAGGAGGACTAAACCAAAGGATTACCTGCAATAATAATTAAAGTTGATCACCACAAGAAATGTTCATTAAAAGAGAGCCTAGTTTTGAGAGAGGATTCTTTCTACGCAAAGAAAGGTTTGATTGCTTTATTGGATTTATAGATACTTTGTACCAAGTTATTTTGTTAGGAAATGTATTGCCATGCTTTTTTTCCCAATGGAATCCCTTAACTAATGCGATTCTTAAGGAGACTTTTCTAAGCCTCTTTTCCCTCCATGACTCAAATCACCCACTTTTCACACAACACTTGGGTTCGAACCTCGGTTCTAATAATTCCCATTCCCCTAAAATCTCTAGATGTAAAACATAAAAAAAACTAGCTCAGTGAAAACCTATCCTATAAGTTGACTTGGCATAAATAATTTTTTAAGATGTTCTTGGGCAACCTTAGAAGGGACCTAACAATAAGAGTAGTAAACATGAGTGGTGATAACAATTTGGTATAGATTTGAAACTTAATTTCCAGTGACGAAGGTTTAGTGATTCACTTCTTAATATTCCTCTATATTGTTGCACCACCACTTCCCACAGATTTTTATGAGAGACCTAGAAACAAAAGGGGATACCCAGAAACTTAAAGAAGTGGTTTGACTATATCCAAGTCTAGTGTTGGACAAAAATCCACATAGGAACTAAGCATTAACTCTACATGTAACATTGGGTCATGGCCCATTAAATACTAGAACATGAGGCAATGAAAAATATAGTTAGGAATTCCATGGTATGATTCTAGGATTGCTAGGCTTAATCATCAACAAAATGATCATTAATTAACTGGAAAAAGTCCAACTCAGGAAGAGGAATCCTACCATTCCTATAAACCATTTGAATAAGAATAAATCATCCAAGAAGCAAGTGTCTAATCAATTCCTTTGAATTTAAAGTGTTTGCACATTCATTAATTATTGTCAACTTTACCATTGATTAGAAAATGAAAGTGTCGACTGGGATGACTAACCTATGCTACAATTTCATGGGCATAGAAAGTTGGGCATGAAATCATGAGGAAATTTGATGGCTTAGTTATGATGGAGAGTAGGGATAAGAAGAAAAACAAAGTTGACTTCTAATCCCCTAAGTCAATTATGTGATAAGAAGTGATGACACTAAGTGTCGAGGCATTTAATGGATAGGGTAAACTGTACTCCTATGGGGATTTTTTCTTCTCATGGCACAATCAAGGGGATTGGTCATGTGTGATTTGTAAACAATTATGGTTAGGGCTCTTCAATTTTGAAACCGATTATGAGCCTAGTTCTAAGGGTACGATTGGAGCATTTAAAAAGGACGACTTAGCATTTCATCAAGAATTCTATCAAGCATTTCATCAAGAATTCTATCAAGCATTTCATCAAACAATTAGCATGCACACTCAAGAGATAGGAAAAATAAGTCAAACCATTTCCTTCAGCTATGTGCCCTCCTCTGGTGAAAAACCGTGTGTCCTCCTTGTTGGGTATGTGTTATATTCTTTGCACGAGTAGTAGTGTCTGAGCGTCTGTGTCAGGCATGCAGGGGGGTTAGGGGGTAGCACCTCCGAATTTTATTTTTCGAATCGGGACCACATTTTCGGGACCGCATTATATTTAGGTGGTTTTTCGACACATGGTTTCTTTGCCGATGGTTTTCTATTTCCGGTTAAAGAATTAGGGTTTTGGAGTAATCCAGGTCATTGGGTTAGGGTTTTGGATGCCGTTGGCTCCTATATGTATTTTGTATTATAAACATTGTAACAAAATGAATGAATATAGAATATGTTGGTTTTACCGGTTTGGGTTTCCAGGGGAAAAATCTCTGTGTAATGTTTGTATTTGCCATTGTATATTTTATGTTCTTTTCTGAATATCTATTTGCAGCGGATATTGTACAAGGTTAGAATTTACATTTGGTATCAGAGATTTATTGGCTTCAAGGGGACGCCTTTGTGGTCAAGGGTTTGGATCAGGACTGTGATAAGCCTTGTTACAGTGGGAGATCTGGGGTACTGTTTTTTAGGTGAAAAGAAATGGCAAGCAATTCGAAGATGGAGATCAAGAAGTTTAATGTTAAAAGATTTGAGCTGTGGAAGCTCAAGATGGAATATCTTTTGGTGGACAGAGATCAATGGATCATGGTAGATCCAGGTACTGTACCTACAAGAACTTCTGCAGATGACTGTAAAAATATGGATCGGAAGGCAAAGAGCACAATCCGACTGTGTCTCTCCGATTCAGTATTACTGAATGTGTCAGAGGAAGCTACAACCAAGGATTTATGGGAAAAGTTGTGGAATTTGTATCAGTCTAAGTCCCTGGTAAATAAACTATTCCTAAGAAAGAAGCTATATAACTTGAGGATGAGAGATGGAGACTCAGTGGCAGAGCATTTGAAGGACTTCAATACTGTGGTAAGTCAGTTAGTATCTATTGAGATTAAAATTTCAGATGAAGATAAATGTATCAATTTGTTGTGTTCTTTACTAGACTCGTGGGATAGTCTGGTTGTGACCATAGGTAGTAATACAACTTCTTTGAAGTTTGAAGAAGTGGTCTCATCCTTGTTGTCGGAGGAGATGAGATGAAAGAATATGGAAGGACATAGCACAGATGCATTATTTGCAAGAGGACGTTCCTAGGAAAGAAATAGATCTAATTTCTCAAGTGGGAGATCTAAGTCTAAGGGTAGATCTAAATCTCCTGGAAAGTTTGTAAGGGTATGTTGGAGGTGTGGAAAAGAGGGGCACTACAAGAAGCAGTGTAGATCCAAAGTTGAGAAAACGAAGGGATCTGAAGAATCTTCTTCTACAGAAGAAAATACCTCCAAATAAGAAGGAGGGGATGTGTACTTGGCCTCTTCAATCACACATGTAGATCATGAGGCATGGTTGATTGATTATGGTGCATCCTTTCATATGACTCCCCACAGGGAGTGGTTCTGTGAATATGAAAAGTATGATGGAGGTAATGATTTGACAACCAAAATCATAGGAAGAGGAAAGGTCAAGTTGAGACTCATAGATGGAAGGATTAGAAATATGCCTGGTGTTCTACACATCCCAGGTATGGCCAGAAATTTGATTTATGTAAGCAAAATGGAAGATGCAAGGGTAAATTTTTTTTTTGAAAAGGGAACTTGCAGGATGGTTCGAGGAGAAATGGTGTTGATGAAGGGAGTTCGGTTTGGAACTCTGTATAAGCTGCTAGGAAGCACTATTAGTGATGGGTGTAATAGCTCCATTGCTCCTGATATTGAAGTTGAAGAAGAAAGAACTCCTACAGTCTCTGGAGAGAAGGTTATGTTGTGAAGGGAAAGAAGGAGCTGGCATGCAAGCTGAAAAAATCCCTGTATGGTTTAAAACAATCACCAAGGATGTGGTATCAAAAATTTGATACTTATATGTTGGGACTTGGCTTCACAAGAAGCAAAGAGGATCACTGTGTGTATTTTAAATTAATTGGTGATCATTTGATTTATTTGGTCTTGTATGTGGATGACATGATGTTGATAGGAAACAACAAGGAGATTATCCAGGATGTGAAAACTCAGTTGTCCTCTAAATTTGACATGAAGGATCTCGGTGCTTCAAATTTCATTTTGGGCATGGAAATTAAAGAGATCGAAAAAAATGAAACTCTAGTTAAATAAGAGAAAATATGTCGAGACAATATTGCAGAGGTTTAATATGCAGGAATGCAAACCGGTCAAGGTCCCTATTCCTGTTGGTGTAAAGTTATCTGCGGATCAGTGTCCCAAGACACGTGAAGAAGAGGAGGACATGTATCATGTTCCATATGCTAGTGCAGTTGGCAGTTTGATGTATGCAATGGTTTGTACTAGACCAAACATTGCACATGCAGTGGGAGTTTTGAGCAGGTATATGTCAAAACCAGGGAAGGAGCATTGGACAATGGTAAAAAGGGTTTTCAAGTATTTGCGTGGCACTGCTAGCTAAGGATGTACTATGAAGGAAGACTAGGATTTGACAGAGTGGTGGATATACATGGATTTGTGGATGCATACTGGGCAGGAGATATGGATCGTAGGAGATCTACAAGTGGGTATGTATTTAACCTGTTTGGAGGAGCAATAAGTTGGATGAGCAAAAGACAGGCTGTAGTGGCACTTTCAACTACAGAAGTTGAATACATGGAAACCACTCATGCAAGTAAGGAAGAAGTATGGTTACAAAGATTGTGTTCAGGTATTGGGTTGGTACAACAAGCTATATGAATAGATTGTGACAGTCAGAGTGCAATTTTTCTGGCAAAGAACCCAACTCATCATTCAAAGACAAAACATATTGATATTCAATATCACTTTGTGAGAGACATAGTTGAAGAAAAGAAAGTATTGTTGATGAAGGTGGACACTTTGAAGAATGTTGTAGATTCATTAACAAAATATGTGAGCACTGAGAAGTTCTCTTGGTGTAGATTATCCATGGGCATTGCTGCCCTGGATTGTTGACTAAGTAACCCTAACCCTGTAACCCCCTGTGTGCAAAGAAAACAACAAGTGGGAGAATTTTGGGTATGTGTTATATTCTTTGCATGAGTAGTAGTGTTTGAGCGTATGCATCGGACGCGTAGGGGGGTGCAGGGGGGCGGAGCCCCCCACTCGGGGTTGCCCCTGAATTTTTTTTTTTCGCATCGGGACCACATTTTTGGGACCACATTATATTTAGGTGGTTTTTCGGCACATGGTTTCTTTGCCAATGGTTTTCTATTTCCGGTTAAGGAATTAGGGTTTTGGACTAATCCAGGTCATTGGGTTAGGGTTTTGGATGCCGCTAGCTCCTATATGTATTTTGTATTGTAAACATTGTAACACAATGAATGAATATAGAATATGCTGGTTTTCTTGGTTTGGGTTTCCAGGGGAAAAATCTCTGTGTAATGTTTGTATTTACCATTGTATCTTTTCTATTCTTTTCTGAATATCTGTTTGCAATAGATATTGTACAAGGTTATAATTTACACTCCTCCTCTGCAAATATGTGTGCCCTCCTCTGCAAATCTGTTTTCCCTAGCCTCCTCCCGTGCGCCTCTCCCTCCTTCTCCTCCTTCTCCCCCTTCCACTCTGCATGCAAATGACCATGCCCTAGCCTCCTCCCATGTGCCTCTCCCTCCTTCTCCTCCTTCTCCCATCCTCCTCTCCCTTCCGTGCTCTTGTGTATAGAGGTGTGCGACTGTGGTGTTGAGTGCGAGCAGATCTGCGCGCGATCCAAATCCATGCTCCTATGTATAGTGGTGTGCGACTGTGGTGGTGAGTGAGAGAAGCTCTGCGTGTGAGTGTAGTGGTTGTGTGATTTGAATTTTTTTTTGTTTTGTTTGTATGTTGTTTTATTTTTGTTTTTATTTTTTGTTTTTTTATTATATATAATCCCTAACACACTAGTCCCATATAAATGCATTAACCCCCTAATAGAATTTGATCATTGATCCATTTGATCCTTGATGAAATCACCTCCTAATAATTATGACTTTGAACACAATGAATCCCTATTATATGATAACCCCCAATCAATATCAACTTGAACATGGTATACCCTCTGATCCCTATGACTCCTGAAACAATCGCCTCCAGTGAACATACTGTGACCTCAAACACACTAAAAGATGAATACATTATGGTTTTGAACATAGTAACATCATAATAGATTGACCCTTCTAATACACCATGACTCTTAACCCCTATAACTGACCTTGATCTCTTAATTCACCCTTTTTATTTATTTCAAATTATTATTATGATGCATGTAGAAAAGTATGAGGTTAATTAATATGTCATTTATGGTCAACAATATCTTTGGCATTAAAGTATCATGTCATGGTATAAAATATCGATCACTATAACCCTCCTTGGACATAGTATACCCATGAGGTGTAAAGCATAGGAGCTAATATACCATGGTATRGACATYTGAAATATCTCATGTGGYCATGTAWGGTTGGATGATCTAATATCTGATGGGAAAACTAGAATATCAAGTTTGAATCAGAAGAAATAAGCAAGAGAGTTCATCAAAGCATCATGAATGCACCCCTAAGAGGGTGGTCTGGAAGTAGTTTCCCTTGAGAGGGGAACAGTTCCTAGGTGATAATAGCTCTTTAAATTGTGTAATTAATATATCAAAGAACTAGAATCTCAAGAACAACCATAGAATAATAGAAGTTATCAAACCAAGATACTACATGCTTTGGTGGTGCAACAAGTGGTCTCAAGTGCATTTGAATCATAATGTCAATGTATTAATTAATATTTTATCTTATAAAATAAACAAGACTCTAGACAAAAGATAAACTAAAAGCACTCAAATAGGCCTAGACTATAATTCTTCCAAACTCTTCCATCTAAATCATTGGGGGCCCACCGAGAAAAGAGAATAAAGAGAAGGATGAGGGATTTCCAAACACCTACCATGATAAGTGATTAAATCCACTATGGTGATGAATGAAGGTATAAATGAGGTTGTTATAACTAGGAGACAAAGGGTGATTAAATATCAAGGCCCGTAGAAATATGTCTTAGGTGTCCTCCCTCATACAAGAGCCACCTCGATAGAAGCCTAATAGAACGACCACTAAGATACCTCTTCATAGATGCATGAAACATGTTACCTTTCCTTCAATATGAAATCAAATGGTCATGGAATATTCATTATTTAAAGAGCTAGGAGTCTCAATCAAACCTCTGGTCCCAACCTTGGAATTATCCACTCCGAAGAGTGTGTTTGTTTCTAAATAGGTCTTGCCCATATCCTACAGAAAGGATTTTAATATCCCTAATTGGTCAACCACTATGTTTAAAATGTAAATGGTTGTGTTGAATTATTTGGATTCATATCCCCACAACACTAGCTTAACTACAAAGTTCTTTTGGCCCCAATTGGGGATTTAATGAGTTAAGTTAGATTGTTGATTTTAGACTGATATTGGGGTCATGAACCAAGCATTTAATTATGGAGTGAAGTGTGTATACTTGTGGTGTAACCAAATTCAGAAGGAAATGTACTTTAAATAGAAATGTTTGTAATTAAAGAGAATTTGAATTGAAATACTAGTTCAAATGAAGACAAATACTTAAGAAAAAGGAAAATTCTCCTTATCAAAATGAACCTCCTAATTAGAAATGAGAATTATTAAATTCAAATCATCAAACAAAATTCTATTTCAACCTAGCTATGGACTAATATTTAGATGGCTAAATGATTCCAAAAGGAAAGGCTAAAATAAAGAAGTCAAATACTAGAAACAAGAGGTGTTCCTTTCTCTAACTAATTAAATTTTCTTTTTGAAATTAAATGATCCTTATAGAAACAAGAAAATGAGGATTGAAGGTTGGAATATTGATGTGTCTAGTTTAGAGACATTTGACCGACCCACTATCTATCATCAGTTGATTGGTTCACTCATGTATCTAGTCAACACTAGGTCAGATATTAGCTTTGCAGTCAAATCCCTAAGTCAGTTCATGGTGGGCCCTCAGAGAGTGCATTGGATAGCTGTGAAGCATGTGCTTTGGTACTTGAGAGGTACAATGGAGTACTGGTTGTTGTATGAGTGCAATGGTGGAGTGATATTTTCAGGTTTTATAGATGTTGATTGGGCAGGATGTACTGAGGGTAGGAAGAGCACTTCAAATTTTTTCTTCGGCATTGGATCGGGAATTATTTCCTAGTTTAGCAGGAAGCATAAATCATGGTATTAAGCTATGTTGAGGTAGAATACATGGCAGCATGTGAGGCATTATGGTTGAGGAAGTTGTTCTTTGTATTGTTCGGTGTGGAGTTGGAATCTACAGTGATACATTGTGATAATCATAGTGGCATAAATCCCTCTGAGAATCATGTGTTTCATGATCGTAGCAAGCATATAGACATATGTTATCACTTCCTACGATATTCTATGCAGAAGGGGGGCATGAGGCTTCAATACGTTGAGACTAATGATCATATGGCAGACATATTTACCAAGACATTGAGCAGACAAAAGTTTGAGAAGTTCATAGATAAGATGGGGTTGGTGAAGAATTCCTTCCTCTTTAAGAGGGAGTGTTGAGAAGAGTAACTCAGAAGGTCTTCTTCCATGTTTCTTGTCCTAGCATTTGAGTCTTCTTCCATGTATATTGTCCTAGTAATTCATTAATATTGTTTGATTTTATAATTCTTCATGTGGGTCGTATTTGAGTCTCGAAACCCTCCATAGTTTCAAAGAATGCATCTACTATAACCATGTCAAGTTTTGGTGAATACAAGCACAAACTGAAAAAAATCAACTTTGGCCCCATTTCGTGGCAATATTTTCAATTGCACGCACCTTTCAATCTAGTCAAAGTTGATCTATTAATGTCTCTTGTTACTATGGGGTTATAACGCCTCATGATACCAATGACCACATGCCTCCAACCTTTTGATATAATGATCGTTGGGTGACAACATTTATGAAGGGTGACGACTAAGACTAGGGTACTTTAGGGTTTAGATGATGAATTGATGATGGAATAAAGTGGGCATGTGAGTCAAATTTGAGTCTAGAAACCCTCCCATATCGTTAATCCATGCGAATAGTCTATCCATGTCAAATTTCAATGCATTCAGAAACAGTTTGAAAAAATTTCAACATTGGCCCCATTCATAGGTCACTGTTGCCCGTGTCTAGTCCTAGTACAATTTCCTTGTAAAATTTGTATAATATATTTGGAGAATGATAATTTTGACAATGATAATGATGAATTGATAATGGACATAAGTACATCATTGGTATGATTAGGCACATTTGCGCAAAACTCCTCTTGGTTTCAAGAATAGTCCATTCTCTACTAAACAGGGGCAACCACATGAAGGTGGAAGCTCTAATTATGCGCCCCCCCCCCCCCCCCCCCCCCCCCCCCCCCCCCNTCACATCGCTCTCAATTTCCCCATTTTACCTAATTTGAAATTCTAAAGAACATGTATCATATACTATATTATACAAAATAAAAACATATAAAGATCATATAAAAGATATAAACACATACCTCTTCTTTTCAAAAATTAGATATCAGTAATCTTCTTCTTCATCCAACTCAACATCTGTATCAAAATCTAGTTCAGAATCGATATTGGTGAAAGGCTCATTCATATCAACATCATCATCAACGTCATTTTTGCTACTATAGTTATCGATATTGTCAATGAGATCGTCGTCTCCTACTTTTGGATGATCAACTTCTTCAACTTCTTTGTCTGAGACATTGAATACATGGGCCACCTACTCATGATCTTCATAATCATGATCTTCTTCCTCATTATTATCTTCATCCTTGGCTACATTATTGTACTTTACTGGTCTTCCTCTTGGATCATATCTAACAACGTATGACCAACCTGCTTTACCAGGTACCTATGAGTAAAATACATGCTCACATTGACTTGGAAGAACATAAGGCTCTGTACCCGGTTCAAATGCCCTTGTATTAACCATGGTAAATCCATTATCATGCTCAATAACAGTTCTTTCAGGATCACGTTCATGCATCCGTAGCCTGTACCATTTAACCTC
>ML776928.1:123298-136340 GCA_009831015.1 Picea engelmannii
CGACCAATGAGATAGGCAAAATTTTCGTCGCTATAGTGGCGAAAATACAAAATAGGTTAAAATAATATTTTCATGGATATTGCGATGAACTTTCGTGGCAATATCGACAAAAATCCTGCCTTGTTTAAAAAAATGATGAAACTAGTGGAAGCGTGGAAAATTTTTGTGGAATAATCCACCCATATGTAGTAGTGTGATCAGGTCCTTGATACTTTAGTAGGGAAGCAATTTTTCTCCTTCCTAGATGGATTTGGCGGTTATAATCAGATTCAAATTGATCTGGAAGACCAGGATAAAACTACATTTACATGTCCCTAGGGTACCTTCACATATAGAGTATTTCCCTTTGGATTATTTAATTCTCCAACTACATTACAGAGAGCTATTTTAAGCATATTTTCTGATTTGATTAATGAAGGACTTTAACTTTGCATGGACAATTTCACCCCTTATGGTACTGAATTTGATCAAGCCTGAAGTAATATGGAGAAGGTATTGGAACGATGCATTGCTACCAGGCTATGTTTGAGTCATGAGAAATTCCATATGATGATGACTGAAGGTGTGGTACTAGGACACTGCGTTTCTGTAGATGGAATCAAGGTAGACCCAGCAAAAATAGAGGTAATCCTTACTCTACCTACACCTCGTACACAAACTGAGGTACGTAGTTTCCTTGGCTGTGCAGGATATTATCACAGATTCATAGAAAAAATTTCAAGAATAGCTGCACCTTTACATGATTTAATTGGTAATGTGGAATTTCAGTTGTCTGACAAGTGTGATGTTGCATTTTCAGAACTCAAAAGGATGGTTTGAACAACACCGGTGCTAAGAGGACCAAATTGGAAATTACCTTTTCACATCTCTTCAGATGCATCAGATATCGCCATAGGCGTTGTCCTTGGACAAGAAGAAGACAAGAAACCTTATGTTATTTATTTTATTAGAAAAAATCTTACTCCTGCTGAATTAAATTACACAGTAATAGAAAAATAATTTTTAGCCGTTATACATGCTATTAATAAATTTTTCCACTATATCGCAGGCTATCCCCATATTCTATATACTAATCATTCTTCTATTAAATATTTATCTAACAAACCAATTACTAATGGACAGGTTACTCAGTGGTTATTACTATTGCAGGAGTTCAACATCACCTTCAAGGATCAGCTCAAAAGAGAGAATCTCGTTGTAGATTTCTCGTCTCACGTGCCCAAAATAGATAACTCTTTGACAATTGAAGACCAATTTCCAGACAAACACCTGTTCGTTGTCACTATTAAGACGTTGTGGTACGCTAATGTGGTGAATTATCTGGAAGCCAGGAAACTACCAGCACACCTGTCATCAAGAGAAAGGAAACTAATCGTTCAGTGTAGTGCATGGTTTACCTGGATTGGTGGATATCTTTTCCACACATGGTCTGATCTTCATATCTGAAGATATGCAAGAGATGATCAAATTTACAATGTCTTGAAGGCAGGTCATGATGAGCCCTATGGAAGACATTTTGTAGACCACAAAACTGGGCATAAGGTTTTACAGATGGGCTACTATTAGCCCTCAATATTCAAATACACAAAGAAATATGTCCAGGCCTGTGATAGATGTCAGAGGATGGGTCGACCATGCCAAGCTGATGAAATTACCCTATAAGAACAAGTAGTAGCAAAACCTTTCGAAATATGGGCACTGGATTTTGTTGGGCCCTTCAACCCAAAATAAAATCAGAAAGCTTATATACTAGTTGCAGCAGACTATATTACCAAGTGGGTAGAAGCAGTAGCCTTGCCAAACACAACTGAGGAAGATGTCATCAAGTTCCTCCTTGAATTATTTGTACGCTATGGATTATCTAGGGAAGTAATCACTAAGGGAGGGTTGAAATTTAAAGAACATAAAATCACGACCACTCTGTGCAATTATCACATTAAACACATAGTTACCTCCCCATACCACCCATAGGAAAACATACAAGTGGAAAATACCAATAAATTTTTGGAGGAAATCTTGACAAAAACAGTCTCAACAAACCATCAAAATTGGGCAGCCAAGCTTCCAAATGCATTATGGGCCTATCACACAACATGGCGTAACACTACTGGCTACTCTCCTTATCATCTAGTCTTTGGAAAATAACCTGTCTTTCCAATTGAATTTGAGATCAAGACTCTAAGAATGGACCAGGAAATTGGATTGGATCTTACAGAGGCACACACATAGTTCTTACAATAGCTCAATGAGTTATATGAATCACACATGTTCTCCCTTCAGCGTACAACTGTTATTCAGCAGCAGAGAGCTAGCTAGCATGATAAACATATCAAGAAGAAATCCTTCCAGAAAGGTGATTGGGCACTTCTCTATGATTCCAGATTTCAGGATTTTCCTGGAAAATTGCAGATAAGGTGGTTGGGACCATACAAAATCAATGAAGTTTATGACAACGACACTATCACTTTAGTTACCATTGACGGGTCTAGTTCTCCTTTTCTGGTAAATGGATATTGGCTATGACTCTACCATCAACCTCTTTCAAAAGAATCATTTTGCCAAGAAGTAAGTAATGATCCTACTGTTCAGATTCTAGCTGGCTGGGAAGGTAACCCAACAACTTCGGCTTCATAAAATTGTTGTTTTTATCTGCACTGTACATATTGTATATAGTTTTCTTTAAGGATTTGATTGAGTTTTTATTTATTTATTTTTACTTCCTAGGAAAGTCAATAGAAAGAGTTTTGGAGAACAAAAACCAAAAAAGATGACTATAATGAATACAATTAGCACTCTTTTTGTTCCTTATTCAAACTTCAAATTGCTTCTGTCTCAATTTGGAAAATCCATCGAATATAAACCTTGCTTTACACAGGAGATGAATATGTCATGTTCCGCAACAAAAATCAGGTGACTGCAATAAAAGAATGTGCAACTGTAGTAAATAGAAAATGAATGAATGACACTAAAAAACCATCCAATACTTCAATCATTAAATAAACCTACCCATAAAAATTGAACGAATTTAGTTGATGACTAATCAATCCTAGATTCGCTAAAACAAAAATGTCTGCAGGAGGTTTCCAATTATTTAACTAGATGGTTAAAACTTGAAAATCATCGTTGTCATTCATTCGAACGTAAAAAAAATTGTTCCCTTTGTGCGATTGTTGTTCCCTTTGAGGGTCGTATCATTCATTAAAATGTAACGACTGTTGTTCCCTTAGTGTGATCTTTGTTCCCTTCGCATGTAATAGCGTTCATTTGAAAGTAATGATTGGCGTTCCCTTTGTTGTGATTGTTGTTCCTTGTTGTGGGTAGTATCGTTCAGTCGAATGTAACATCTGTCATATGCTTTGTCATGATTCTATTCCTTTTCTTTCGGGTAACATTGTTCACTCAAAAGAAACAATTGTTGTCCCTTTCTGCGGTTTTTCCTTATTGTTGTTTCTTTCCCTTGAAAGTCACGATTTTTCATGAACAACACGCATTGTTGATACATTTAGCCACTCCTTTGGGTATGAACTTCACTAACTAATTTTCAATAACATCACTTCTAGTTATCATGGTAACGATTTTTCATTTTATTTTGTGGACTATCTAGCATACCTTACCAAATTGTTTTTGGATTGATTTCTCTGAATTATCTTAATATTGTTCATAGGCCTTAACCACCACAATTTGTTTCATTCCCCTATATACATACATATACTTGAATGATAATTTTACTTCATATCATAATAAGGAGTCTAAGTAACATTTTTACTTGGAATTATTACACTTGTTATGCCATCCCTCACTCTTAAGGAGTAGATCAGCCTCCCTTAAAAAAGCCTAAAAAAAAAAAATGATGGAAACAAAAATTAAATATAAATAAAGAAAATAAACTCCTCCCACAAAGGATAGGGGGTCTCATCATAATCCAACCTACCATGATCATAAGAGAATAACATAAGTGACATTCCCACTATGGCTACCACACTAGGGCAATGTCCTTTGGCATTTAGCGTCAAAGGACAAGAGGTCTCATCACGAGTCGGCTTGTTCACTTAGGTTACGATCTAGTGAGTGGCATTGTCATTATCTGGCTACCAAACCAGGATAGTGGCCTTTTTGGGAAAATATGATTCAAATTATTTATTGAGGATACAAGCTCATCTATGGGTTAAAAGGAAACCCTGTCGAGGCTATGGACACCTGCTGGAAGTAGTGGATCTGCCTGTGGTATGGAATTTTATCTTAAATATACTAAGTTTTTTTTGTGTGTTCCTAGATTTCCTTTCTTAAAAAAAAGGGGGCTATAATTCCGGTTATATTTAACACAAGGGAAAGTAACAAAGTTATGACATGTGGAACATTTATAAAATGTGAACAAATTTAGACTACTCGGAATATTTTTCCTTAAACAATTTTGAACATAGGTATTTGAACTTGTACTTCCCACAAAAGAGTGATTATTGTTCATGATTACCATTAAATTTATTTTGAAGGTTATTAATGATTGTTTTCCCAGCGGCTGTGGCATAGTAATTACCCCTCACTTGAACTACCTGCCATCATTACATTTGCACATATCGATGGTTGAGGTTGACCTTTTCGTTTATTAGGGGGCAGATACTCTACACGTTTATCGATAGATCATAATGATTACAATTAATGGGAAATTCATATTTCTATATACATTTGTTGTTCTGTGATTTTTACCATTTATGGTAATATTTTCTCACAAGCTGGTCTAACTAAGTTTGCAGTCGGGAACGATAGTTGTGCTAACTTGTTTATAGAAGACATAGGTGGTCGAAGTGTCCTCCAAGAGCCTACATAGCTGCAAGTAACTGACCAAGCAAGGGAAATATTACATCGTCTAGGGTGGACAAAATATTTCAACAGATTGCAGGGATACGACATAAATATCACGCTAGCATTTTTACAGAACTTACAGAGGGGAGTCTCAATGATTTGAGACATACAAATTCCATTCATTGAGGAAATTATAGCAGAGGTAACAGTCCTCCCAAACGAAGGCACACAGTATACTGGGAAATACACAACACTCAAGGAGGCTTTGGAGTCCTTTGCAGAACCAAGAGAAGAAATCGAAAAAAAAGGGAAAGGACTCAATCCCACTGCTCTCAGCGAGCCATGGAGGGAGCTAGCAGGATTAACACAAATATATATCACATGTGATGGGAGATATGATGTGGTGAGACTGCGCCACCTCAAACTGCTAGTAGCACTAAAATAGAGGTCAGTAATAAATTTGCCATTCTTTTTAAATGCCATGCTACATGAAGTTGCTGCAAGGACCCAGAAGGCTAAAGACCCTGTCAATATAATTAGTCACCATGGACTAGTAAAATTAATAGTAAACAGGGCCTTGATCCAAACACAAATAACTTGGGGAGATTTAATTAAGCTTGATAGGCCCCTACAAATTGAACAACCCGAAATCCACCATGAAATTCCCCCACAAGGAATTAAGGCAACCAAGTAGGAGGAGACAGTTACCAAATTGAAATTCCAATACCCCAGCCTGAAAGGGAAGCAGACCCCATCCAGCTGGAAGAAACACAAACCATATAGGTAGAAACATCAAAGAAGAAGAGACAAAGAATAATTGTTTTTCCTGAAACCTCTACTGTGAAAATAAGAAGGGGTAAAAATACATTTCAACCTAAAAACATTCAGGAAACTATGCAAACAAAACATCCCTCACATGAAAACACTCAGGAAAATGCACAGACAAAGAAACCATCACTTGAAATCCTTACATAACATTTCTTCAGAAGTTATGAAGTAGAGATGGCTCAAGTACTGGGAAATTTAGGGACATCAATTGCTGAAGACACAGACGGGTCTAGAGAACCCCAAACACCAACTTCCTCCCATTCAAACCATGTCTTGGATCTTCCTGATATGGATATGCCATCTCCTAAAGGAACAGAACAGTCAGAACCTCACATTGAGGTAAACAGTCCTTTAGAACCAACAGAGCACCCAGAAGAAATAGGGGAAGACCTTGAAATTCCCCATAGACAAAAGAAAACAACAGGCAAAGGCAACAATAAAATCAAAAAATTCAAACATGAAAACAAGATATGGAGGAAAAGGGTTAAGAAAATCAAAGTATTGAAACAAAAATTTGGTATATTAAAATAAATAATTAGACAACTTAGGAATTCGTTGGAGAAAGCTGAGAAGGCCCATGAGAAGAAGAAATACAAGAGGCCTAGAGTACAGGGAATAAATCCACTTCTGAGAAGAACAGTCCACACCAATTATGTTGGAACACAAACACAATTGCATGCTCCATTGGAAACAATTGAAATAGAAACTCCAACTGAGGTTCCAGCCACAGAAGAAACAAATGTTCAAACTAAAGGAGTGTTTCCTACAGATCTTCATGCTCCTTTGGAAACAATTGAAATAGGAACCCAGACAGATGCTCCAACAACAATATAGGTAGTTGTTTAGACTGAGGAATCATTTCACTCCACTAAACATGATTCCATCATTAGCAGGTTGGAAGCAGAACTGGTGCAATCCCAACAAACCCTGACTCAATGCAGAAGTGAAATGGTAACAATGGAACAACATCAGAAATTTGTTAAACAACTTCAAGCCATGTCAGCAATAGAGAATGAGACCTTTGTTGAGCTCAGCAGAGCTAAAAGAAAGGTGAAAAAAGTACAAGGCCAGTTAGATGGATCTTTGGAGAATATCAAAGAATTTTTCTCTGTCTATTCTAATATAGTAGCTTGCAGGGCCCCTGCTACTAATTACACCTTATTTTTATTAGAACATGATCTGTTGCTAAGGATAAAAGCTGTTAGAGCAAGAGAATTGTTTGATTTCATCACTGTTTCTGATTTTTTTCATGTTTTAGAGAACAAGAGGAAGGAGTATAATACTTTCTGTGTGAACTATACCTTCACAACTTCATCCTATGAGAAAACAGAAAATAGAACCCTAATCCTTTTACTAGGGACATAGAGTTTCAATCATTCTTGTCTTTTTCCAAAAACCAAACCAGGTGGGATAAAGCACATAAGGTTTTCATGAAAAGAGAAATTGGATTAGACCTATGGATTAGAGGGGAACCTCATAAATCCCTTAAAACCATTATGCAGCACAAAACATTCATGAAGAGGGAGAAGGTTGTAGAATATTTAGCTCCCATCCATATACATGTTGTATGCTCAGGTCTATAGTATTTTAGAGAGCTTAAATAAGAAGCCATTTATGCTGCCAAACTAAGATGGGATGTCTCCTCAAATGCAGTCAAGAACAAGGAACCATTTGGTTTCAAAAATTTTCATGCAACCACCTTCAGGTTGGATAGGTATGCCAGAATGATCCTAGATGAAGGGCCTTCCTGGATTGGATGCAAGTACATTCCTCCCATTATTTTGTATCCTCCATAGGGTTATTAGAGTAATTATGAAATTTGTAAGAAGGAGGAAGATGTTGCTTTTGAAGAGCTTAAAGGTAAGAATGGGTTCAGGAGACCTGGAGAAAACACCTCTCCTCCCTTCAATATCATTGCTTTACATGTAAAATCTCTACTTGCATGAGGACATGCAAAAAGGTAAGATGGCAGGTATGTTGAGTTGAGAAAAAGGTACAAATATGCTCCTTACTACCATGATTTATGATATATTCTTGATTGACTTTTCTATTAATTAGAAGTAATTAAGAAAGAAAATGATTAAAAAGTCTTCTAGAAATGTTATTGAGTGGTATTAGATAAATTATGAATTTCGGTTTGAATTGTTTGATTTTATTGCAAAAATGGACAATTGTTGTTACCTCAAGATAATTAAAGAGATCCCGAAGATACATAAGCCATTAAAGATTGAAGGAATCAGGCGCAAAGCAATTTAGAGGAAGATTGACTCTCTATTTTGTAATCTTCATAAATAGTAAAAAAAATCCCGAGGATCTCTCGATCCTCAGGATAGCTTAATTTACTCATGTCGTTGTAATATATAGAGGATGATGAACAATAGAGATATATCCAAGAAATTCAATCAAGCATTCAGATCTCTGAATTGTTCTATACAAGCAGTCCATTGTAAATGATTTACCAGTTATGGAATTAATGAAAGATTTGAGCGTTTTGATCATATTTGAGTACTGAGTTTTTAGTATTAGTACATTTTGAAGACTGTGGGCTTGTTGGCAGCCCCACATGACTTTGATATTCAACATCATCGAAAGAAACTCTATTTTTCTATGGCCGCCACCACCTTATTCTTGTGAACATTTTTTAGGATGTTTAAATGATTACTGGATTAACATGTATTTTGATTAATTTCTTATTGATTGCGCTTTCGTTTTGATGTTTGATTCATGACTGAAAGCATGAATCAAACATAAAATCTAGCTTGGCGTTACAATTTCTATGCCTTAGAATGCGTTTTTTTTTAAATGTCACCATACTTGTTTGAAATCCAAATCTAATGTTTGAATGACCTATTTTCGATGCTTTGGGTTTTAATGTAGTTATTGTATGATTTGATAGTTTGTATTCAATTTATGAAGAGCCTTTGATGCATTTGATAGTCCTCTCACAGATTTAATGATCATACCAGTAGACATACAAATGAATGTACACATGCTATACTCATCTCCTTATCTCACCCTGTTGGCACAATGCATTAACAAGCCATTCATTATAGGCATAGGGTTTCAACTCTATATGGCAAGCTCTCATTACCAGGAATGGTAAAGCTTTATGATCAAACCCTTCACGCTCATTCCCATTACCTTTTGATATGATAATGCACATGCCTTGCTATGGTATTTTCCCCATTATCCATTCGGATTTATTCCTATCGCTCCTACTATTCAAACATAAAACTATTTTGAGTTATCCCTGTTGCATTCTGGCACCTGTGATGCGAATCCAACCAAATGATTCTGAGTTCTTTTTTTGTTTTAAAAACCTGTAATTGCCTACCAGAGACACATTTTTGCGGGAGCATCTCTGAGCGAACAATTACGAATTAGGTTACGCTATTTAAACCCCATTTCGGAAATGGGGCCATTTACCTTCATAGCGAGCAAATTCTTCATAAACGAATCCATTTTAGAGGTATGTTCAATTTCCTAGATAATATTTTCTCAGAAAATTTGTTTCGCCTGAGTTTTTCTTTTTCCCCTTTCCTCTCTGTGGGTGTGAAGATATGCAACAAATGGCTGAATTATATCATAGATAGAAGCTAAACCCTGCTATCAAAGACTTGTTTGTTAATCCACACGATTACTATCTCTTTGTTGAACCAAACTTCATTCATTTGCAAACCTCCATGGTTAAGGAACCACGTTGCATTTATTTTACCCAGAATAACGTTGGAACGGGTAATGGATGTGCGGAAAGGAAGGCTCTCTCCTACCCTTGTTTCCGAGCATAATCAAGGTCATATTAACAAACATACTATCAAGAAATTAGAAACATAGTAACTTATATTCTATCTTTATAAACAATAAAACTAAGCAGCCTAATAATATGATCATTAGAAAACTAAAAAAAATCTCCACCATCATAAATTTGAATTTGTCAAATTACTAAAATAGTTAACAATTGTTTATTTTTGGATTTGATCCCGTTTGAAAAAAATTAAAAAAATAGATTTTTATGGTTGATTTTTACTATTTTAGACTAGCTACAAAAACCTGTAGCTTATCTTTTTCTAAAAATCAGTTTGAATTCAGGTCTCTTTTAAATTAAAAATTAGAAATTAGTTATTAGAAATTGTCTAACTTATTCTTGTTTGGTTTTTCAGGAAATAGTAGATCTTGTTGTTGATCATATGGGGAGAACATGTTCGATTATGCATTTGAATAATTAGTATTTCCTTTTCTTTTTTCTTTGTAAAAACTTTTATTAATTTTTGAAGAGAATCAACTCTGTTATGAGTGGCTGTTAGCCTTGTATTTTTGTAATATTTTTTATCTCATGAGATCCTATCCTATCCTAGGAGATATGAAACTAGGATTTCAAGTCACTTTAAATACTCTTCATTTTGTAACTAAAGATCATCTTGGCCTGGGACAGATCATGGACGAATGATTTTCAGAACTTAATGGAACAACTTATAGCATTTCAGATTTAGACCAATGTGAATGTTGTCTCATTTACATTTTGTTTCTCTTATATTGGAATATCGATGTGTTGTATAGATTTAGTCTTAATGACATATTGTGTTCCATTGTATTCATGATTTAGATGTTGTTCATGATTTGCTTTTCCATATGTTATGATTGTGATCATCATATCAATTTTGATGTGAGGATTTTTCTTTGATGTTTAATTGATAGGTAAAATGAATGTTTTACATAAAGATTTCTCTGACTGTAATCATTCCTAATTATAAGATCACTGGATTATATGTGTTCGCTATTATGTTCTTTAATCCTGGCTACCAATACACACCTTGAATTTATTTAGGAAAATTTTAGTATAAGCCTACTGCAGATTTCTTTCACAGGTGAGGCAGCAGGATGCTTTTGTTCGCACAGAGGCACATACACAATTAACAAACTAATAACATGTTATCTTCACCTGCTTCTATTTTTTGTCATTTTTATTTACTAGTGGAATAGGATGTTCTTCGATTGGCTTTTGACCATCGTTCTATCCTATTTCTAATCATGTTTTAGTTATAATTATTAGATAGATGATTATAAAATAGAAAATATAGAAATAAAAGTTCTCTTTCTTTATCTTCTTTTGAGAATGATTATAAAATATTGATTTTACAAGGCTTTCATGAAAACTTGTAACCTGTAATTATTCTGTTCATAAATGACATATCTATATTTATCTTTCTGCTGAAATATATTTGTAAATAATTATATTAGAGTACATATTATATCTATTATAGTTTTTTAACATTAGTTAGTTTATTTTCTTCTTTATTTTAGGACCTTAGTTGGCTAACGGAGCCATTAAACCCATCAGAACAACTTACACCAAACGACTTGGGTTATTTAGACAACCCCGAACCGGACATGTTCTTCCAGTTGACGGCCTGTCAAATTTGTCCATCAACAAATGACACTAGAAGGAGGGCCTGAGGTCGATTTAATGATTAAATGTTTCATCCTTCAGCCTTTCATAATTCCATATTTATAAATCCTTTTTCTGTGTCATCTTATAATGCACTACAAGGCATGTTAGATGACAAGCTAACTATTTGGAGTCATTTCTTCAAATTCTTATTTTTTCATGGCTTCTGCCCAAATCACTATGTTGGAACATGCTTTTAATGTCTCATTACTAGTTATTTCCAACAAGACAACTGATCTCTTTTCAGAACTCACCTTTGATGGTGAAGGGAACACATCTGCAGTAGACCGTATTTCTAATTTTTTTTATAAATGTTTAAGACATAAGATCATTGATCCTAACGTTACATGCAGATTGTTTGCTCTCACCTTTCGAGGTCAGGTTAAATATTGGTTGAATTTTTTCGAGCTAATTCTATTCATTCTTTGTATGAGTTTGTAATTGAGTTTTTATCAGATTTTAACAACTATGATTATGATGAATTAAGTTGCTTAAGGAAAGAAAATGGTGAATCATTCAATGATTTTGCAATTAGGTTCATTCATGTTTGTACTAGATTCCCTTTGAAAGAAATGATGCTTATTAATGTCTGGTTTGAATATATCGTTTCTCTCTAAGACAAGCAAGATCAATTAATTGTTAACCAATCTGAATTGAGCACTAACACTCAATCTCAAGATGGTTCAAATTTTGATGTCAATCTTGAAGATTTTGAAGCACCACAATTTTTGTCAACTTCTTTCATTTTGGAAAATCATGAGCAACATCATCTTTTACAAAATGCAATTGTCACCTCTGATCATTCCTTGTCAATGATGTCTCCTCTTGTCGAAGAAGGAAACTTGACTTTAAAAGATGACAATTTTCACACTCTCATAGATTTTATAACTGTTTCTAAAGTAAAAGAGACAGAATATAAAGTTGATAATCATGTGGACGATAAATCTTCCCCCAATTTAGTTGAACAAATCCATGATCAATTAGTAGGAGAAAAAATCATTAGTCAAACTATTAATCAACCTTCTATCTCTTGTGATTTGCTCTCAAATTTTCCCTTACGTAATGAACCAAATTGTCTCTTAGAAGTTGTCTCGTATTCTTTAAAAGAGAATACAACAGAGGTTGATCAGTTTATACAAGGAGAGGGGACAAAACTAGATTTCGAAACGCATATACCTATCATTTCAAGAGATGCATTTCGTCTCATCAATTCTTCTACATATTATTCCTTGTACCCTGATATTTTTGATCCCGATGTTGTGCAATTGTGTGTTCCATATTACCTGGGAGAGAATTCAACATTATATAATCAGGTACAAAGAGATTACTGTTACACATTATTTTCGTCATCCCTATGATCGTTAATGATGTAAACCTATCTGTTGCCTTCAGAGGGGTCAGTGGCCTGAGTTCCTGAAGAGAGAAGGGAGAAGAACTTTTCCTGAGAAAAGAAGTTGCATTTTCCTATGTAAAAACCTTATAAAAAAGGAAGTTCGCAGGTTGCTATATAGGCAGGGTGCGAGAATGACCAATTCTCGCAGGTTGCACTATATCCAGGGTGCGAACAGTTCGCAGGTTGCACTATTGCTAGGGTGCGAGAATGCCAACACGTGGGAAAAACGAGCATTTTCTCGAATCTTCTAGAAGGAGAAGCTTCTATGGTGAGGTGGCATCGGAATGGTATGGATCTTACTTGCTTTCATGATTTAGTTGGATCATCCTAACCTCCTCACCTTATCCTCTTCAACTTATAAAAGGAGAGGAGCTCTCATGGAGAAGGGGTTATTTGGCTTGGAATTATTAGCTTGGTTAGAGTAGCTTTGATATTTTCTTTGTCAAGATAGATTGTGAGTAGCTATCAGATCTATGGTTTCAGAATCCTTGGAGAAAGAAGTGTGTGGGGAATGAAGGACAGTTGGAAGGGACCTTACGACATCAAGGCCATGGTTGTAATCTCTCTTTCACATT
>ML776928.1:138552-149249 GCA_009831015.1 Picea engelmannii
CGGTGTGGTTGTTTTCCACTCAGGTAATCCCGAATGTAGTAAGTGTTTCGGTCGTAGGCACTTCCCCCCAAGAGCATCAACCTCATGTTGGTCCTTCGCCTTCTTCACCAGTAAGGTCTTCTTCGCTTGCAAGGTCGACTTCCGTTTCATCTTCTTCGTCGAGTGAAAGTTATGAACCTAGTAACTCGGTGAATAAGAAGAAGAAGAAACGGAAGAATAAGAAGAAGAAAGATAAGAAAGGGGCAAAACCTCCAACCACTGTCAAACATGTTGGAAAACAACTGGTTATTGTTAATCATGTTGGGAGTGTTGATGATGTCAAGATCACCCAAACACCTCGTAAGCCCAAGTACCCTTGCAGGATTTGTAAGGGTAGCCATCTTCTTAAGGATTGCCCAGGTTTATCCAGGGTTATAGAAGCATGGTCTACACATCCTTTCCAACCCACGTCGTTAGCCTCTGAACAACATGCTGATGACTTCCCATCGACTAGTCATGATACGGTTGGGAAGAAGAAAAGTAGAGTCAAGTTCCCATGTCTGTTATGCAAAGGGAGTCATCTAACTCATCTTTTTCCTCATATGGAAGAAGCCTCGAAATTACTAGAAGACATGACTGTTTCACAGCCTCAACTTCCAGCTGCTTATCGCAAGCTTTCTCTCAACCCACCTGTAGTTGATGAAATGATCAATCTGGTTCCCCCATCGGTCAATCCAGTTGATCATGTCGTCAAACTGGTCACGTCCTTAGTTGAACCAGTTGACAAAGTGGTTGAGACGATACCATCCTCGGTCAACCCTAATCTCCCGTTAGAGAGTGGAACCCAAGTGGTCGATTCGTTTCCACCTGTCGACCCCATTCTCCCCTTGGAGAATGAAACCCAAGTGGTCGATCTGATTTCTCCATTGGTCCATCCTACTCTCCCACTAGAGAGTAAACCAGATACTGCCCACATTTTTCTCGTTGATACAGACTCTGCTGTGTCAGGGGGTATTCCTCCTTCTCCCGTGGAACCCCCTCCAAGTAATGAGACCATCCATTTTGATTGGGGTGTGCTAACTGGACCTCGTCTTCCCTCTTACATTCCTTTCCAGATTACAGTACAGGTTTGTGGTCGGGACATTACCAAAACTTTGATAGATGAAGGTTCGTCTGTTAGTATTTTGTCCTCTATTGTTTGGCAAGCATTGGGTTGTCCTTCACTTGCGTCGGTTACGCAGAATCTGTTAGCTTTTAACAGAAGAACCAGTCAACCTTTAGGGACCCTTCCTCAGTTTCCTGTAACTTTGGGAGGGAAAACTGTCTTTATTGACGTCATGGTAGTCCAAGATTCTTTGGATTTCTCTTTACTCCTTGGGCGAGATTATGTCTATTCTATGAAAGCTATTGTCTCTACTCTTTTTCGTGTGATATCTTTCCCTCACGATGGACGAGTTGTGACTGTTGATCAACTTTCATTCATTGACCCCGCCTAGATTGCCTCCCTGAATGGTTCTTGTATGCAGACAGTATCGCCCCCGCCACAGGTCAATTATGTGGCGTTGTCGCCCATGGCTTCAACTTTTGATGACTTAGATCCAGTAGTTGACATGGTGATCTCTTCGATAGGGTTGTTAGNTTACCAAAACTTTGATAGATGAAGGTTCGTCTGTTAGTATTTTGTCCTCTATTGTTTGGCAAGCATTGGGTTGTCCTTCACTTGCGTCGGTTACGCAGAATCTGTTAGCTTTTAACAGAAGAACCAGTCAACCTTTAGGGACCCTTCCTCAGTTTCCTGTAACTTTGGGAGGGAAAACTGTCTTTATTGACGTCATGGTAGTCCAAGATTCTTTGGATTTCTCTTTACTCCTTGGGCGAGATTATGTCTATTCTATGAAAGCTATTGTCTCTACTCTTTTTCGTGTGATATCTTTCCCTCACGATGGACGAGTTGTGACTGTTGATCAACTTTCATTCATTGACCCCGCCTAGATTGCCTCCCTGAATGGTTCTTGTATGCAGACAGTATCGCCCCCGCCACAGGTCAATTATGTGGCGTTGTCGCCCATGGCTTCAACTTTTGATGACTTAGATCCAGTAGTTGACATGGTGATCTCTTCGATAGGGTTGTTAGAGTCTGATCTCTTTAATGTTGTCGCATCCCTCGACATGGTGTCCTTCCAGAGTGTGTTTCTTCCTTCCAGTGAAGATCTCTTGGAAGCCATGACCTAGTTTTGGCCCTTGACATGGTGTCATTCAAGAGCATTGTCCTCTTGGAATCAATGATCAAGAAGAGGTTCCGAGGATAGTTTTTGCGTCTCTGTGGCAACCTCGTTAAAAAATGAAACAGAGGTTCCGAGGATAGTTTTTGCGTCTCTGCGGCAACCTCGTTAAAAAATGAAACAGAGGTCTTTGAGCATAGTTTTCTAATTTCAAGCTCGTTAAAAAATGAAACCTCGAGGATAGTTTTTGCGTTTCTACGACAACCTCGTTAAAAAATGAAACAGAGGTCTTTGAGCATAGTTTTCTAATTTCAAGCTCGTTAAAAAATGAAACCTTGAGGAAAGTTTTTGCATCTCTAGGACAACCTCGTTAAAAAATGAAACAGAGGTTATGAGCATAGTTCTTGTTTCTATGTCAAGCTCGTTAAAAAATGAAATAGTTTTCCCCCTCTCTGTTTGAGTCAAGTCCTTCGTCTAGTATTTGAAACTTCATTTCATTCTCCTTTGCATTTGGATGAAACGAAGCTTGGGGGGAATTTGCCTCAGCCTCTGGACTTCATGCTGAAGTTGAGCCACTAGTTCCTTAAGCTGGGGGCTAAGTACCAACCATGCGTTGGGAAGTTGCAAGCATAGTTTTCTATGGTTCAATCTTGTGTAAAAATGAAACCACTTGCCTCAAGCATAGTTTCCTCTGGTTCAAGCTTAGGTAAAAATAAAACCAGGTCTAAGCATAGTTTTGTTTAGATTTTAAGATTGTGTAAAAATTAAAATCTATCCCAAGCATAGTTTTGCTTTGTTTTAAAGCTTGTGTAAAAATAAAAACAATCCCGAGCTTAGTCTTTGTCTATTCTCGCGCTCGAAAATACATGAGAATGCGATTGAGCATACTTTTATCACTTTTTCGGGCTCAACAAGGTTATACGAAAAAGGAACCCCCCTGGAGTCCTCTTTAAGCTCTTTTCAGACTCTCTAAACATGAAAAGATCGTCGAGCGACCTTGCTATTTTCACGCTCGATAAAGTATTTGAAGTAAGCGTCTGGTGAGCGATAATTTATCTCTTTTTCGGTCTCGTCCAGACTAGTTTACGAAAAAGGAACTGAGAGAGTTCTCTTTTAAGTGTTTTTACAGACTCTATAATCATGAAAAACCTTTGAGTTTTCTTTCTTTGGACTCATAAAACAAACATTGAAAGGCCCATATGGGATCTGAGTTTTCTTTAAGTGTTTTTCAGACTCTATAAACATGAAAAACCCATGAGTTTCCTTTCTTTAGACTCGTTAAATAAACATCGAAAGACCCACAATGGGACCAAACCACTCCTTCCTAGGGTTCGTTAAACATACACCGAGGGACTCGTCCAAAGGATGAGATTATATTTACAAGCATATGTTATCCTCCTCAATCTTGAGTAAAAATAAAGAGGTACTCGCCAGAAATGGTGGGGGAAAAAATTGGGAAAGAAATGTATCTAAACCTGTATTCTGTGGAAGAGTCGCTTTTGAATATGACACCCTTTCACTCGCCTTGTGTCTAGGTTGGAAAATCCTCTTGTCTCCTGATCATAATCCTATAAGATTACAAATTGGTCCGTGATCCTTGTTGTTGAGTCAGCATTTCCAAGACAATTGTCGTGTCGTCAATATGTTCAAAAAGATGTTCAACCCAGAAATCCTTCTATTGCGTAGGCCATTTCTGCAGTCTTTAAAGCCTTCTATTGTGTCGGCCATCCCTGAGTCAGTCCTGAATCACTTGTTACTCTGATCTACATCAAATATTGTTACTTGTTTCATGTCACTGATGTGGGATACATTAAGACCCTCCTATGACGAGTCTTTTCCTGTTGACTTCAACTCATTATCCAGGAATCAGACTTAGAAACTAATTGGTACCTTGGAACTTGCATGCCTCAATGGCAGGTTTCCTCGCTTTCGACAGTGGGTTTTCATTATTGACCCTTGATCGAGAGATTCCGCCGAGTGTTCGACTTCAGCTCATTTATTCACATTCATTGGATTGTACTAGTGTACCTGGGGAGTCATTGACATTAATGGTGATTTCCCTCGCACTTGTTAACGGTATACACTAATGACCGGTAATCAAGTGGTTTCTACCATGTTCGACTTCGACACATGTAATCACATGGTTAGATTTGTACTATCGGGTGACGGGATTGAAGACCCTAGATATTTTCTAACAGGTCTAGGTTGCGTTGGAGTATATTCAGTGTACTGTTGCATAGATCCACATTGTATGTCTGGTGGCTATGTTCAAATTTGAGTCTTTAACACATAGATCCACAGTGAATTTTTGGTGGCTATGTTCAGATTTGAGTCATATTGGCATGGATCCACAGTGTATGTTTGGTGGCCATGACCTGTCTTACTTGACATGGATCTTCTCATGTTGGAATTTATGCTTTGAGTCATTTGTATTCTGAGTATGGAATGCCTACCTCAGTGATGATATATTATTGTACTGTATTTCCTTGTTTGTTGGCAGGTTTCCGACCGACTGTTCCTTGTTCCCTACACACACTCGACAAAGTATTTCAGCTATCACTCTGTTCTAACTTCATACTTTGGGGGGCTCTCTGTTACACATTATTTTCGTCATCCCTATGATCATTAATGATGTAAACCTATATGTTTCCTTCAGAGGGGTCAGTGGCCTGAGTTCCTGAAGAGAGAAGGGAGAAGAACTTTTCCTGAGAAAAGAAGTTGCATTTTCCTATGTAAAAACCTTATGAAAAAGGAAGTTCGCAAGTTGCTATATAGGCAGGGTGCGAGAATGACCAATTCTCACAGGTTGCACTATAGCCAGGGTGCGAACAGTTCACAGGTTGCACTATAGCTAGGGTGCGAGAATGCCATCACGTGGGAAAAACGAGCATTTTCTTGAATCTTCTAGAAGGAGAAGCTTCTATGGTGAGGTGGCATCCGAATGGTTTGGATCTTACTTGCTTTAATGATTTAGTGGGATCATCCTAACCTCCTCACCTTATCCTCTTCAACTTATAAAAGGAGAGGAGCTCTCATGGAGAAGGGGTTCTTTGGCTTGGAATTATTAGCTTGGTTAGAGTAGCTTTGAGATTTTCTTTGTCAAGATAGATTGTGAGTAGCTATCAGATCTATGGTTTCAGAATCCTTGGAGAAAGAAGTGTGTGGGGAACGAAGGACAGTTGGAAGGGACCTTACGACATCAAGGCCATGGTTGTAATGTCTCTTTCACATTTAATATGATACAGTAATATGATTCTTTCCTATAAAGCTTGTTGTGTTTTATTGTATGATTCCTTGATCACATACATAGGTTTATATTGAGTTTATGTTATTGCTATCACTTTGGTTGGTTGCATTCTTTTGCACGTTCATCATTGTATGAGCGTTGGAACGGAGCTAGGATAGCGATGGCGAGAGGAAGCGACATTTAAACGGTATGTCACTCATCCCTCTTTAGTTAGTAAATTCAATATTTAAAACTTAAGGAAAGCGTCATATCCTGTCCTGTTTTGTTCTAGATCCAGGTGGATCTAGGGAGATCAGTTTGTGTCTGCACTTATGGATTAATCCTGAAACAATTACCGAATAGAAGATAAAGAGGAAAATAATTCTACCCATGAACATATTAATTCTTATTCTCATCAATTGTCCATGGGTAAATCAAAAAATGATTTGAAAGAGTCTCAAATTGCATCTTCCATTGATTCATCTCAATTTTTGTTTCAAGAAGGATCTAAATTTTTCCACGATCAATTATTTGAGGTTGAAAAGTATAATCGGCCAAATATTACTACCAATGATGATTATTCAAAAATTCTGGTCGTTCCATTTAGTTCACCTCAAATAGCTAATCTTGAAATATCTAAGCTCAATGGAAAGTTTCAAGAGAATGAGACACTTCTTTTTCGATCGAGAATCATGATAAGTTCTCGCCATCTTGATCCGACCTTTTTACAAGATTCTTTCCTTGATAGTCTAATACTTTATTCTCATCAGGAATATTTGTCGTATGTGAATTCTTTCAAACAATCCCATGTTAGTAATTGTATGTATTATGATAGGATTACAGATTGGTTGGAGTATTCATATCTCGAAAAGTTTCCAGGGAATGGTAAGATTATTTTCACTTTATTTAGAGATCAAGGAGGTAACTTTAACACACTCATTTTATATCCTTCAGATGGAGAAACTATGGAACAAAAGGAAAATTGTCGAGAGGATGGGGAACTTCGGTCTAGGTCGATGGTAATGTCAAGTCCCCATAACTCTCACAAGCTTCACAATCTCATTTTTTCATATTTTTGTAACCCATATAATGACAAAATTGCAGAATGGTTGGAGGATTCATACAAAAAGAATGTTCAAGGGAATGATAAGATCATGCTTGCCTTGTTTTTAAATGATGATGATAAAGGTAAGTATGATATATTTTTGTCATTTTTCGATATACTACCATTCCTGTTAGTAATTTTTTATTTTGTTTCCATTGCAGGATTGGAGTTACTCCGATGGCTACATTGGAAGCATGACTTCACGTAGTATTTTGATTTGTTCAGTAGTTAGAGTAGGTTTAGGAGTAGGTTTTCTTTTAGCTTTATTTCTCATTGTTTCTCTTTGTAATAATGCATTCATTAACATAAGTGAGTGCACCAAGAGAACCATAATATGACTTTTGTCAGGGAAGTCCACTTTGACCCTTTCTCTCAGATTTTCAAAAACACAGTATCATCATGAAAATTTTTAAATGAAAAGCCAAGAGATAAGTAAATATGAACTGTAAATTCAACCCTGACCCAAGGTGCCATGAGTAGGACTGCATTCATATTAATGAGGATTTTTCTATTTTCTTTTAGTCTCTCAAGAGATATTTCGCATGATGATTTCAGATCCACCCTCTTGTAAATTATTTTAATTTTTTTTTTTTTTTTCATTTTGGTTCTTTTCATTTTGCTTGATTTTGATTTGTTTTCTGAATAATTATGTCTGAGTCACTATTTCATAAGAAGTCTTATCCTAAATCAAAATTCGATGACATTTCAAAGCACTGGTGCTATAAATTCTAAAACTCAGATCATCAGGAGAAAATTAATGTTCAAAATAATGTTTTTGGTTTCTCTTTAAAATTACGAGAAGACACGATCATTATTAAAACTCTTAACGTTGTCCCTGTTTTTGAAGAAAACAACTCAGATAGGCCTCTATGTCCTTGAGATTCTTTCTTAACAGAAAGATAAATGTTCAAATCATGATGAAGGTCGTAAAATGGAAAAGATCAAGTTTTTTGAAATCTGAAATTTCCAGTATCACCCCGCTCTCTTGAATATCATAAATTTTTTTGCAAATTTGTAAATTAATTATAGAGATTTGAAAGCACTGCAACGTGTGGGAAGTGTCTATAAACCCATCGAGATACCGAGATGGTCTACTGGCAGTAGGTAAATGCATACATGATGCCAAGGAAACTTCGTCGGGGTACTGAATGGGCCTGCTCGCGGCGAAGCAATGACAGGTTTAAGAAAATTTTCAAGTATATTTTTTTTGAATTGATTTAAAATAAATATGCCCTTTACCATTAATCAACAACTCTTGGATAGGATAAAGGTGTTAGAGTGGGTTAAATGAAAACCATGACAAGGCTATGGATGCCTGCTGGCAACAACGGCCCTGTCAACAGTATTGGAGTCAGTTGCCTAAATGTCATTTACTCGTAATCAAAATCTGATACCAGATTGCATATGGATAGAAACACTTCTGACGCTAAGCTATGTGATTCTCCGAGTTTTGATCATAATGCTTGACTTGCTGTCGACCGTGTCTTGATTTTTCTGACCCATCCTAACATGAATTTTTGGGTGATGCAGAGATAACTACTTCGCCCAGTGCGTCGCCATTGTTGGCAGCCCCACATGATTTTGATATTCAACATCATCGAAATAAACTCTATTTTTCTATGGACGCCACCACCTTATTCTTGTGAACATTTTTGAGGATTTTTAAATGATTACTGGATTAGCATGTATTTTGATTAATTTCTTATTGATTGTGCTTTCATTTTGATGTTTGATTCATGGCTGAAAGCATGAATCAAACATAAAATCTAGCTTGGCATTACGATTTCTATGCCTTAGAATGCATTTTTTTTAAATGTCACCGTACTTGTTTGAAATCCAAATCTAATGTTTGAATGAACTATTTTCAATGCTTTGGGTTTTAATGTAGTTATTGTATGTTTTGATAGTTTGTATTCAATTTATGAAGAGCCTTTGATACATTTGATAGTCCTCTCATGGATTTAATGATCATACCAATAGACATACAAATGAATGTACACCTGTTGTACTCATGTCCTTATCTCACCCTGTTGGCACAATGCATTAACGAGCCATTCATTACAGGCATAGGGTTTCAACTCTATATGGCAGGATCTCATTACCAAGAATGGTAAAGCTTTATAATCAAACCCTTCACGCTCATTCCCATTACCTTTTGATATGATAATGCATAGGCATTGCTATGGTCTTTTCCCCATTATCCATTCAGATGTATTCCTATCGCTCCTACTATTCAAACCTAAAACTATTTTGAGTTATCCCTGTTGCATTTTGGCACCTGTGATGTGAATCCAACCAAATGATTATGAGTTCTTTTTTGTTTTAAAAACCTGTAATTGCCTTCCAGAGACATGTTTTTGCGAGAGAATTTCTGAGAAAGAGGTTACGAATTAGGTCATGCCATTTAAAACCCATTTCAGAAATGGGGCCATTTACCTTCAATGCGAGCAGATTCTTCATAAACGAATCCATTTCAGAGGTATGTTTCATTTCCTGGATAATATTTTCTTAGAAAATTTGTTTCGCCTGATTTTTTCTTTTTCCCTTTTCCTCTCTGTGGGTGTGAAGATATGCACCAAATGGCTGAATTATATCATAGACAGAAGCTAAACCCTTCTATCAAAGACCTATGTTTTAATCCACACGATTACTATCTCTTTGTTGAACCAAACTTCATTCCTTTGCAAACCCCCATGGTTAAGGAACCACGATGCATTTATTTTACCCAGAATAACGTTGGAATAGGTAATGGATGTGCGGAAAGGAAGGCTCTCTCCTACTCTCTTTTATGAGCATAATCAAGGTCATATTAAAAAACATACTGTCAAGAAATGAGAAACAAAGTAAATTATATTCGATCTTTATAAACAATAAAACTAAGAAGCCTAATAATATGATCATTAGAAAACTAAAACAGATGTCCACCATTATAAATTCAAATTTGTCAAATTACTGAAATAATTAACAGTTGTTTATTTTTGGATTTGATTATGTTTGAAAAAAATAAAATAAACAGATTTTTATGGTTGATTTTTACTATTTTAGACTAGCTACAGAAACCTGTAGCTTATCTTTTTCTAAGAATCAGTTTGAATTCAGGGCTCTTTTAAATTAAAAATTAGAAATTAGTTATTAGAATTTGTCTAACTTATTCTTGTTTGGTTTTTCAGGAAATAGTAGATCATGTTGTTGATCATATGGGGAGAACATGTTCGATTATGCATTTGAATAATTAGTATTTCCTTTTCTTTTTGCTTTGTAAAAACTTTTATTAATTTTTGAAGAGAATCAACTATGTTCTGAGTGGCTGTTAGCCCTCTATTTTTGTAATATTTTTATCTCATGAGATCCTATCCTATCCTAGGAGATAGGAAATAGGATTTCAAGTCACTTTAAATACTCTTCATTTTGTAAGTGAAGATCATCTTGGCCTGGGACAGATCATGGACGAATGATTTTCAGAACTTAATGGAACAAATTATAGCATTTCGGCTTTAGACCAATGTGAATGTTGTCTCATTTACGTTTTGTTTCTCTTATATTGGAATATCGATGTGTTGTATAGCTTTAGTCTCAATGACATATTGTGTTCCATTGTATTCATTCTTTAGATGTTGTTCATGATTTTCTTTTCCATATGTTATGACTATGATCATCATATCAATTTTGATGTGAGGATTTTTCTTTGATGCTTAATTGATAGGTAAAATGAATGTTTTACATAAATATTTCTCTGACTGTAATCATTCGTAATTATAATATCACTGGATTATATGTGTTCGTTATTCTGTTCTTAAATCCTGGCTACCAATACACACCTTGAATTTATTTAGGAAAATTTTAGTATAAGCCTACTACATATTTATTTCACAGGTGGGGCAACTGGATGCTTTTGTTCGCACAGAGGCACAAAGACAATATGGCTACAACAGAGATGATGCAGATGATCAAGGTTGTCATTGATGGCAATCGATTTTTTATGGAGAACAGAGGTAGGAACATAGAAGCTGAAACACAGACGTTGCAACACAAATGCGAACTGCTGAAACACAAGTGCTGAATCACAGATGCTGAAACGTAGATGCTGAATCACAGATGCTGAAACGTAGATGCTGAAACACAAACGCTGAATCACAGATGCTGAAACGTAGATGCTGAAACACAA
>ML776928.1:156500-173834 GCA_009831015.1 Picea engelmannii
GTGATTGCTGTTCTTTATGATATATGCTTTATGTTTATAACACTGGTTTTCACAGTAAAGACTTACTGCCACTAAGATTAATGATTCGAAGTTAAAAATGAGAGAAATGGTTAATAATTTAAAATAACTGATTCACCCCCCCCCTCTCAGTTATTTCATACCTGTAACACTTTGATGCTTAATTGATAGGTAAAATGAATGTTTTACATAAATATTTCTCTGACTGTAATCATTCGTAATTATAAGATCACTGGATTATATGTGTTCGTTATTCTGTTCTTAAATCCTGGCTACCAATACACACCTTGAATTTATTTAGGAAAATTTTAGTATAAGCCTACTACATATTTATTTCACAGGTGGGGCAACTGGATGCTTTTGTTCGCACAGAGGCACAAAGACAATTAACAAACTAATAACAAGTTAGCTTCACCTGCTTCTAATTTTTGTCATTTTTATTTACTAGTGGAATAGGACAACCTTTGATTGGATTTTGACCATTGTTCTATCCTATTTCTAATCATGTTTTAGTTATAATTCTTAGATAGATGATTATAAAACAGGAAATATAGAAAGAAATATGTGCTTTCTTTATCTGCTTTTGAGAATGATTATAAAACATTGATTTTACAAGGATTTCATGAAAACTTGTAACCTGTAATTATTTTGTTCATAAATGACATATCTATATTTATCTTTCTGTTGAACTACATTTGTAAATAATTAGATTAGAGTACATGTTATATATATTATAGTTTTTTAACATTAGTTAGTTTATTTTCTTCTTTATTTTAGGACCTTAGATTGGCTAATAGAGCCATTAAACCCGTCAGAACAGGTTACACCAAACGGCTTGGGTTATGTAGACAACCCCAGACCGGACCTGTTCTTCCAATTGATGGCTTGTCAAATTTTCCCATCAATATGGCCCAGTCGGAAGGAGTTACTGTCTCATATATAATCGTATCAATTCTATTTCAGTTCTGTGATTTAAATTTCCTTGCAACATTTAAGATAAATTCATGAGTCTGATGATTCTTTTATGAATTAGTTATGTTGTTCATTTGCAGAGGATAAATGTTTCATTTAAAGATTATCAATTGTTGTTCCATTTCCAAATATTGTTAGTTTATCGTTTAAGAATTCCTTTCATTTTCGCATGTGTTGTTCCTTTCGCTTAAATTCTCATTTGTTGTCCCTTCTTAATTTTACAATAATTCGTTGTTCTTTTCCAGTAGGTTAAATAATAATTGATAGATTGATTCATTAAGTGTTTTCATAGATTAAATTATTGTTTCTTAGTTAGATGAATTCATCAAATTGATTAATGTTTTGATTCGTAGTGTGTTAGTGATCAAATTACAATTCTGTTAAGTGAAGTTATTAGTTTCAAATTTTTATATGAAGGTGTGAAGAATTTGATTATTGCAATAAATTAGACAGGCTCAAGTTTTCTTTAACTAAATTTTCTACACAATTTGAACCTCCATGACTATCTGCATAGACTTTGCTGACATTCTTGAAATAGAAGATGAATCCTCAGTTGATAAATTAATGTTAGACTAAGGTTGTTTTTTAGGACATCTTTAGAGCCCAACACTCAGCCAAACAATTTCCCTGAGGGTATTAAGGATTATAATGGATTAGTGTAATCCCATACTACTCACAGAACTTGATCAATGGTTCAACTTTGAAGGAGGCAACATTGTCTGTAACAATCCTGCTTAGACAATGAAATATGGACATGATATCCTCAAGAAAGCTAATTATTACCTTGTGGGAGGAACTTCTTGTAGGAATGGATTCTATCCACTTGGTGAAATAATCAATGGCAGTCAAAATCCACCTGTGCTGACCACTTGAGGCTGGGTAGATTTCTCCAATGAAGTCAAGACCCCACTATTGAAAAGGTCCAGAAACCACCACAAGTTTCAAAGGAAAATATTTGAGCTACTTCTTTCCAGAAAACCTTTGGCATTTAACACAAGCTCTAATATTTGCACAAACATCAGTAAAAAGGTTGGGCCAAAAATACCCAGCTTTGAGGATCTTATAAGTTGTGGTCCTCCAGAAATTATGTCCCCCACATAAGTTGTCATGAAAATCTGTCATATCTCTTTGGGCCTCTTGTGGATCTAGACATCTCAACAGAACTCCTAGAGGATCCTTCCAATATAAAACCTGTTCAATGAGACAATATTTGATTGCTTTTAGTTTCAAATCTCTTACCTTGTTCTTATCTAAACCATCAGGAGGCCACAACTTTTGTAGAAAATATATGATGTCTTTATACCAGGTGCATTCTGCCAATTTGAGGATGACATGAGAGTCTTTATCAGCAATCTCAACTTGCTGATTTTCTGAGTTTATGTTCATGAAATTAACCCCTAAAGCCTTGCAGTTTGAATCAGCCAGAAACCTGGCCAAACCTTGGCCTTTCACCAATTTAGTGGGTTTCATTTCCAGGTCAAATTCTAGAATTTTAGCAATTCATTTACTTCTCTTCCCATCTATGTCAGGTTGTGCCAAAATCTCTTTTACTAAGGATGAGGTAACATATGCAACAATATTTGAATGAATAACATATATTCTGAAATCCTTGAGGGCTTTGACCAAAGCATATGTCTGCTTCTCCATGATGTCATATCTCATTTCTGCATCCCTCAATGCTCTACTGAAAAAGGAAATAGGCTTCTCTAACCCCTCTGTATTTTTTTGTAGCAAAACAACAGCCAATGTATCAGATGAGGCAAAAGAAAATATCGAAAATTACTTAGAATAGTCAGGGATGATGAGAACAGTTGCTTCAGTCAAATCCCTTTTGATTTGGCTAAAATAATTTCTGGACTCAGCCATCCATTTCACCTCGCTTCCTTTTCTAAGAAAGGTTGTAATGTGCTTAACCAACTCAATGAAATTAGAGATGAACCTTCTTAGAAAATTGATTTTACCCAAGAAAGACTGAACCTCTTTCTTGGATCTGGGAAAAGATAAGGACTGGATGGCCTCTACTCTGCTTGGATCAATTCTTACCTCTTCTGCTCACACAGTATGCCCCAATAATTTACCCTCCTTCTTCAAATGATGACAATGATCTTTGTCATATTTTGAGAACATTGTAATGTCATCCAGACAGATGACTACAAATTTGTATTTCTCCCCAATAAAGGCAGTGTCCATGGCTCGCTTGAAGGTTGCTCCTGCATTCATTAATCCAAAGGGCATTTTATCATACATGAATGTGCCCCAAGGAGTAGTGAATTTTTAATTCTCTCTATATTTAGGTAGGACAAATATCTGATTGTAGCCATAGAATCCATCAATCAATGACATCCTAGATGAACCAGTCACTCTCTGCAAAATGTGCTCCATCTTTGGCAAGGGGTAGTTATCTTTTTTGGAGCTCTTGTTCAAATTCCTGAAATCAACACATAGCCTGATTTCCCCATTTTTCTTCCTCACGGGAACCAAGTTAGCCAGCCATTATGAATATATCAAAGGTATGATGATTTGGGCATCCAACAACTTTTTCACTTCTTCTTACATAATAGGCAACAACATGGGCTTTATTTGTCTGAGTTTCTGCCTAAATGGCTTGGTCTCCTCTTTCAAAGGAATCTTATGCTCAATAATGTTTGTTTCGTATGTCCTTATATCTTCATATTTCCAAGAAAACACATTTGCAAACTCTCTCAAAATATTGACATACTCATCCCTTTATTCCTTCGACAAGTTGTTAGACAATTTGACATATTTTGGATCTTCCTCTGTTCCTAAATTGCATTTAGTCATGCCAAAATATTCAGTTGAACCTTTAACCTTCACAACAACATCATTTATGTCAAACAATCTCTCCAAGGGGACAAGTCTGTTTGGAATATGGTTACTGGTTAACTGAACAATATGATGGTCAACAATTTTATTCACAAAAATATCAACATGGGGGCTTTCTTCAGTATCCTGATATTGATCAATATGTGAAGCAGAAAATTCATCCACAGTCTCAAGAAATCTTTTTATCTCAAGATCATCCTAAAAAACCTTCCAATGTTTGACATTGTCAGGAATAGAGGGTCTATACTTTACTTCCACGTCATACTTGAGTTTGGGGGGAAAAGGAACCCTGAACTTACTTGCTGAAAAATCCAAGGAATCTGCCACAGTGTTCTCCTCTCTTGGAACAAATGAGATATTAAAATCCAAGAAGAAACTATCAACAAGATCCCATAATTCATTTATGTAGGCCTTCAACCTGGGTTGCTTAGCTTGATACATATTTTTGACTCGATGAACAATCAACTCAGCATCTCCAAACATTGCTAGTTCTTCAACCTTCATGTCTTTAGCAGCCCCCAAACCCAAAACAAGAGCCTCATAATCTGCCACATTGTTTGTTGTTTCAAATTCAAGATTGTAAGATAGGGATATGGTCTCTTGAGCAGGGGAAATGAAGACTAACCCAACACCAACACTCTCCCTAAAGGAGGCTCCATAAAAAAAAAAAAAAACTTCCAAACATAGGTATTGGGAGGAGGATCTTTACAAGAGGTGATAGGTTGTTTTGTGATTTCAATAGGTGTTTGAGGAGCATCGATGAGTTGTAACATACTGGTTCCTAAATCAGTATCAACTAAAAAAATGGGGTGGTTGGTAGGATTTGCTTCTTCACGGATAATGTATGTAAGTTGTGCTTCCCTATACTGCCTTCTATGTTCTCCCCCAAACACAGGAATGGTGGCATATAAAAGATCCATCTGTAAATTTCCCCTAGTGTTTTGATCCAAGATCTAGACAAGAGCATCCCAAACTTAGGGGGGACATCAGCCATCACAGTATCCATGACCACACTTTTATTTGGCAACTGGAATAAGGAAATAACCAGATATTTGATAACCCCAATACACTTCACCTTCCTAGAATCAAATGAGTATAGGTCATGGTAGGTTTTTTTAACCTCCAACACAAGCTCATCCATGATAGTATTAGGAATGAGATTATGAGATGCCCCTGAATCCATCAAACAATTGTGCAACACTTTATCATGAATTTTCAATGATGTATAGAAAGGAGGGGAACAATCATCCCTTTCCTCTACCAAAGGTCCCAGTATGATAGCTGGTTCTTCATCTTGGAGGTTGACTGAGTCTGTGGAATGAGATGAAGGTTTAGGATGCAACATTTTGGAAAGGTACCTTTTGAAATCCTCATTCTTAACTAGATCCAATAAAGGTACAGGGATTTTAATCTTTTGAATCTCATTCTCAAAGATAAAAGAGGAGGGAGGCTTCAAAATATCCTTAACTTATGGGGTAGGGATCTTAACCATGGCCTGAGGGTTTTGTGCCTCTTTTTCTTTGCTGCTAGTTGCCACACTCTTAACAATATGCTTTGTTCTAGTAGGATGATCAAGGATGTCAGGATTTCCCTCTTTCTTCTTGGACCTTAGGTTGTATCTATTTGGATTGTCACTGGTCCTTTCCCCTTTGCTCAACTCATTTAGTTGGCTATCCATGAGAGATTTTTCATATGCATATTGGGTTAAATGAGGGGATGAAGAGGTGCCACAAAGGCAATGGATTTCAGGATCTCCATCTTCTTCGTCTCCTTCTTCATCAGTAACAAGGTTATTTTGGCGAGGAGCTTGGATTTTTTTATCATCCCTATCCCTATTTCTTTGATCTATTTGGATGATCTGAGGGGAATTATTGGGTCTTCTGAAATTACCCCTATTATCAACATTTTGGGGGTTCCTATAGCTCTACCTTCCTTCAAATTTCAATTTCTCCATTTCTGCAGAAAGTGATTTTACTAGTTTTTTCAACTCATCCACTTAAGGGAGGGAAGTAGAGGAATCAAAGGTTGAAGCTTCATACCTACATCTTCTTTTCTCTCTAACATATTTACTCCTAATCTTGCCATTTTCCAATATATTAGACTCTAATTCAAGGGCTGCATCTTGCATATGAGCTAAATAGGTAGCTCTTTTTTCTCTCGACAAGAGGAAAAACTCAGGGTTAAAAGCGTTGTAATAAGTAATATTGGCAAAGGTTTTTGTAGGCTTTATTTAAATGGGAATATTATTGTACATCTTGTTAAACCTCTTTGAGAAGTCTAAAACAAATTCCCCCTCTTCTCTCTTAAGTGACCCAAACTCTGTAATGTAATAAAGAAAATATTTTTTCTCCCCCCAATTCCTTAGGAATGAATCATCCAGAGCTTCACTCCCAGCAATAGATCCAGGATTTAAGTCCATGAACCATTTCCTTGCCTCACCATTAAGTCTCTATACAAAAACTCTCATCCACACATCTTCATTTTCAATGTTATGATTATAACTATAAAAATATGAAAGGTGTTCTTTTGCAATTATGTTTTCCTCCCCTGTGAACTTGGGCATGTACTTAAGGTAGTCTCCAGCTGGGAAAGCATTCATAGGATGAGGTAAAACAAGAGGGGCATACCTAGCAGCCACTATGGCACCCATTTTGTTTCTAGGAGGATTAGCACCTGCCATTGGGATGCGAATTGTAGGAGAACCAGGGGGATATGGATTTTGGACCAGTAGGATTGGAGATGTATTTCTAGAGGAAAGGGGAAAAGATAGAGTATTGGAGGAGAATGATATGGCGTTCAAGGGAAAATAAGTTTCCCCCTCTTTATATACAACAACTTTGACGGTAGGAGTAGGAAAACCCAAAGTGGGAAAATCGTCTAAGATCCTAGGTCCAAACCACTTTACAATATCAAGAGAAACAGGGGTGTCAAAACTTTCTCCTTCTAAATGAAGACTAGAAGGGGAAATTCAATCGGAAATATTTCAAAATATAAACTTCTGGAAACTTCAGTAGATGGTATAAAAGGAGAATTATGTACAACTACTAGAGTTTTAAAATAAGAATCATGTAAATTACTAGAATCACCTGGTACAGCAGTTGAAATCCCTTTTTGAGAGGTCTTTCCTTTCTTGATAATTTTTTCTAGGTCAACTTCAGGTGTTGCTAGAGGAATATTTGGAGTAGACCTCATGTGTCTGCCTTTAGGAGCTACAATTGAAACAGTGGAGTCGTCAGGTGCAAGATGCAATCTTCAAGGTACTGATTTCTGATGCACCTTTAGAATCATAGTTTCTTTGTCATTCTATCCCATGGAAATGTCTTCAATTTGTTCCCCAGCAACGATGCCAAGAATGTTAGCACTGAGAGTCGCCCTCATATTGCAAGAGGATAAGCCCAGTACCCATCAAAATGTTTGTGGAGGTAAGTTTATGAATGGAGGTCAAATGGAAAAAGCTCAATACAAGAATGTTTTAACACAGAAACTGGACAAGAAATGCATAGGGAAATGAGGTCCTCATTAACTTCAGTCAGTGGTTTAAGGTTAAAGATGAGCAGAAGGAAGACTTAGTGAGAAAAGTTGACAAGTCTACCATGGGCATCTGGCCTTCAAGCAACTTGGTGAAGAAAAACTTAGGCACAAGAGAAATCTTGAACATAAGTTTCAAACACTAAATATGTAACAACAACATAGTAATCAAACCTTCATTACTATGCGACTATAACAACTCATTTGGATCATCCATGCATGAGAATTTCAGCATAAGAAGAAACAAGGTAACAAAGAAAATACTAAAACTGGTCACAACAGTACTATAATCAAACCTACATTACAATACAACTATAACCCTCATCTGGATCCTCCATGCACAAGTGTTTCAACATAGATTAAACAAGATGATGTAAGAAACTGACTTCTATTAATGCAAAAGTATCAAGTCTCATAAAAAACCAGAGAATAACTTTGTTTACCAAAATATTACAAAATAGGGAGCTTTTCTCAACCACTTGACGACCTTAACAAAATCTAGAACTGGTCTATTTATAATCGGATCAGTTCACAACTTCCAAGAGTGCGATCTGGCCATCCCATTCAAATATTTACATCTGTGCATCCTTCTATCATAATTCACTTGTTTCATCCTGTCAGACGCAAACTTGGATCAGTATGGGCCTGGAAGAAGAAACATTCCATCGTGGTGCCTCGGGCTCACAGTTCTTCCTCCTCGGCCATAGATTATAAGATTTCTATTTATGGACTGAGTTGAGGTTTAAACTACCACTCCTTTCTCATTAAATGAATCCTTCTCGGGATTGGAGCATGGCAGGACAACTATCGGGCGACCACCTATCGTTGTTGGATACAACATCATAAGCACACGTGATTTCAAGGCCATCAAAATTAGTTTGGAACCACACCTCTTTCGGGCCCGAAATGAACCCTCTTCCACCACATAGCCTCCCCGTAAAACTATGGTTAGGATTTCGACCCACTCAAGGCCTTTTAACACCCGAGCATGTGGCGGCCCCTAAATGATTTGAGGTCATTGATCTGATCAAGATCTGTGATTTGGGAGAGCTGACTATTTTAGTGCCACCGCAAAAGCTTTATCCTCCTTCCAACTATGGGATCCCTCCAACTGCACTTGGAGATAGCGCTACATTGAACTGCACATGGGATATCGACCACTACAAAATGCACTTTCCCGCTCGCCTACGCTCATATCTATCAACTGTGACCCTGGACAACTTCATGTGATAATAGTTTGCAACCCAACTTTGGTTGGGGGGCATCAACATATTATCATGGTTGTATATTAATTTACTAAGTGGGATGAGGCCATGCCTATATTTAAATCTAATGGTAAGACTGCTTCCTTCTTCGTATTCAATCAAATTATAGCTAGGTTTGAAGTCCTGAGTGAGATTTTCATTGATCATGGCAGTCACTTTCAGAATGAAATGATGAAAGAATTAGCATCGAAACTGGTGTTTATACATGCTCATTCTTCCCCTTACTACCCCCAGGAAAATTGACAAGTAGAGGCCGTAAACAAGTCTCTCAATACCATTTTGCAGAAAACTGTCAACCAGATCAAATATGACTGGAATATCATGCTTTTCCCAACACTTTAGGCATACCAAACCTCAGTTAAAAATTCCACCAGTTTTTCTCCTTTCTAGTTAGTGCATAGTGTGGAGTCGATCTTACCTATTGAATGTGAAATCCATTCTCTTAGATTGGCAGTTGTGCTCCTACTTGACACTTCCAATCTCAAACAACGCCTCATACACCTAGAGAGTATACATGAGCAGTGTCGAGATGCCTCCATGGCTATTGAAGAAAATAAAAGACGTGTCAAGGTACAATATGATAAGTCTATCTGTCATCAACAGTACATTGTGGGTGACTTGGTCCTTCTATATGATCAAGTCAAAGAAACACTAGGGGTAGGAAAGTTCAAACCCATGTGGGGCGGTCCCTATATTGTGTGACGTTTCTTAGAAAAAGGAGACTCTGAATTAGAACATTATGAAGGGAACACGATGGATGAGATGAGGAATGAGCTCTATTTGAAAATATATTACGCTTGAGCCCCAAGATTGAGCATAATTCTTTGTATACTAATGTATTTAGTGTATATATGTTTTCCCTTTGTTTTTATCTTCAAATTTCTTATCAAGTTTATCCTTGGTTGGCAGATGTCAACGGAGTCTTCGGTCTACTTAGTATTCTCATATGGGGTCAGTCATCATACAAGGAACTTGGCTTCCGCCGCTTGGGTTGTTTACTCACCCGAGGGTCTACTGGTGTCTTCAGGTGGTGTTTGCCTAGGTCCATCCACGAACAATGTGTTGAATATAGCGTTGTTATAGAAATTTTGTACGATGTCATTTCACATGTATTCACTCTTTAGAAGTTTTCCTGGACTCCCAATTAGTAGTATTTCAGTTGAACGACAATTACCATGTGCATGACCCTACTCTACTTTGACAATTCTTACATATATGAATTTTGGAACGACATTTTGATTTTATTACTTATCATCACATACCTAGAAGTTCTAATTATGTATCCGATGCATATGCTAATTTTGTTTTAGATTGGAATTTGTCACATAACTAAAGCAAACAAACCACTTTCATCAATGTACACATTGTAACATAAGTAAATTCGAAGATCAATGTTTTTATATATATTTCATCTCTCCAAAAAAATGATGTTATAGTACAAAATTGGGGCTAACACCCTCAAAATACATATACGATCGATCATACAATAATCACAACATCTACACCCATGGCACCAGATGAGTGTCATGATAGTATACTATGGTGTTTGCGAGACGTCGAAAGAGTCATACCCAAGCACGGGGCACACCTACCACCTGTCACTGCATCACCTCTGATAAATCCTCCACCTGAACCATGGGAATCCTCTGCGTCAAACGAGACAAGTTGCCCTGCATGTTTTGAAGAAATCTATCAACGTCCCCTCTCGTTGGCTCATCCCCCTGGTGCCTCCGCTGGTGTCGTGAAAGACAGTCCGATCGTCGTGGACCCACATCTGCATCACACACATGTTTAGTTAGTACTTGACATCATCCAAAAATATTTTTGTTTTCTTATGCAAAAATACAAAAAAATGAAATATTAAAAAAAAATTGGCATAGCTATGTCTCCGTAGGTAGAACCTGGTGGTAATGGCATGTATGAATCTCCTTTGAAGTCAATCCCTGCGTAAGGGTAGTCCCCCAGAGACATCACCTTCTGAATCCACCAAAAGAAAAAATCATCATTGTAGGGTGTTGGCACCCTACCACCCCCCTGTCGCCTCATCACCTCGGTCCACCATGCCATGGATAGATCGTGAGGTCCATGCAAAACAATCTCAACTCTAGGGCCCAAGCCTGGAACCCACTCTAAGAAAAACTACAATAGATAGTAGCGAACCTGAAGTTCCTCTTTCTACCGAGTTTGTAGTTTGTCAGCTGGCTCTTCATGTTGGCCAGCAGTGAGGTGCACCAGTCGTAAACCATGGGTCACAAGCACTCCATTGAATAGGACATAAGTGGCCTCAATGCATGGTGCAAAGAGGCTGACCCTGTGATTTGTGTCAACACCATGACAACAATATTGAGACTCAAATTGTTGATTTCTCTAATTAGGAGTTGGATCCCTACCTTCTCGGTCCCTGCAATGCAATGAGTGACTATGTAATCCTCTATGTTCATGCCACTCCTAGCTCCTCGATGTTGATGATTAAAATCGCAACGAGGAATTTCACCCGCAAAGTATTGCTAAAGCCCTATTATTTAAACTATGATAATAATATAATACTAGTAGGTGGGACCCCCTTGTAGTCTAGAGGCTCAAAGATAAACATATCACACATTTTATGTTGTTGTTTCGACGTTGCTTACACAATTCTATATGGTTGAAAATGCAATCTTGGTTTCATTTTGATATGATAATAGGTGGATGATACATTTTATGGGATGTTTGTTCAATTCAAAGTATTCATTTTATGTTATGATGGGCATATATTTACAGTTTCTATGACTTGATCATGTCACAAATCATCGTGATCCACTACCTGGCCACATGCACACAAGAAAAATGTTAGTAATAACATAATCAAAACAAAGAAAATAAACTTATGAAAAAAGTCCTAAAAGGAAAGGATCTATGTTTGAGTTATGTTAAGGATTATATGCATATGAAAAGGTGTTAGTGTTAGTCCTAACTATTATATTCTTGGTTAGTGGCTATGCGATCTTCATTTGATTATTATGGGTGCATATAATATTGCGATGCATATGGTATGGCATGAAGAGCTTGGAAAAGGTTAACGTGAATGTTTTGGGTGGCGCATTGGGAAAGGAATATCGTCACAGATTTCAATGGTTTGGAAATTGATTACATGATTTAAATGATATGGTGAGTGTTGGTTGTCTTGTACTTCAGAATTGAATAGGATAGGAGATGGAAGCGACATGCAGTAAATGCACGTCACTCCATACTCCCCCCATCAGGCCATCACCCTAGTATGGTTCTTTTTTTCATTTCGGTATGTTGGTGGTTAAGCTCTGCATTTCAAGCTTGGGAGGAAAATGCTTGGCTAGCTCGCCCTTTTAATCTCTTTGTTACAGGTATGGTTGTTTTTCACCCCATGCATGAATTACATTCTGTGTATGAACAAACAATGGCTCAGTAATGCTTGGGTTTTTGTTTTCTTGATAATTGCAAATGTGTAAATGGATGAATCTTCTCTATGGAATGACTGTGTAATTGTTCATATTGCAAGCAAAAGAATTGGTTTTTTGAATTGTGCATTCGTGGGTTTCTTTGTTGGTTAAAATCGTGGTGGGTCTCTGTGGATTTTTTAAATGAATATTGGTTATGTAACTCTCTTTGTTTTAACGATGGAGGGTTTTTTCTCAGTGTATTATTGTCGGTTTCTTCCTCATAGTCATGAGGGTAACCATGTCCACTCCTGTTCAGACTTCCATTTGATTGTTGTGCATTTTTCATACCAGAGTCATGGTCATGGGATCAGTTTCATGACACCAAAGTATCTAAAAAAGTGGTCTTAGGGTGGCCATAGTGTTGATATATACCATATGGTTAAGGAGTAATATGAGTTGTGCCTCGATGTTATGCATCCTCACTGGCACTTTGTCAAATGGTTCGACTCTTAATAAAATCGACAGAGGTTATACCTCTGTATGTTCTTGGTAACTGTCATTGTTCAGTGGACATTCGCTTCTCCTCTGCAAACGTAAAACGCACTATGTGCATCAATTTTCTACCCTACCCATCGTTGTTTCCTCTGTGGATAATTGTTGTTCCATTACCCAGACCAAGAGTTATAAGAAACCCTGTGGTTTTCTATTGTGCTTGTATCGAAGGGTCTTTTCCTGTGGTTGATATGCCTCTGAGGACCTCCAGTTCTCTGTGTTATTGTTGAATGAGAACGCCCTTGATTGTATCCTTCTATTTGTTGTGACAGGGCCCGTATTGAATCTCCAACTATTCTTTCTCCTGTCACGCATATTCTTGGTCGTCAAAGGTTGGTTATTAAGTGGATTGGTTATGGAATTTTTCATCGAGTTCCTATCTCGTCTTTCTATGTTAATTTTTTTGAAAGGTTGTGATTTGGAATGAGTAATAATATGCAGTCAAGGGCTGCCTCTTTTTCGTTATACTCCCAATATCTGTGTTCTTACAACATTGTCTTGATTGCAAATTGGAGATTCCTATGTGTTTCACTAAGCTCGATCAAGGTTATAGATGATTATGGAAATGGTGATTGTGTGTATTTCGTTATGTTCACTATGCGTATATTATTGAATCATCATGCATATTGGAAATAGTTACATTGACAGTGATGAGGTTCAAAGTTTTATGAGGATTGTGGTTTCATTGCAAAACCTTATTTGTTGATATAATGAATAAAGTGTGTAATCGAGCATGTTTGGAAGTCTGTTCGATTTGGAAAGGGACCTGTGCATATGTTTTAATTGGCCGATTATGAATTGATAGATAGTGTATGATATTTTTATAGTGATGCATTATGGGATAGAGTTGCAGCAATGTTGTTGTGTGTTTTCTTTAAATGCTTAAAGGGAAAGAAAATAAATCAAATACCAAGCACTTTCTTAATAGGACTGTTGAATAGAAAGTTGTTTATGATTGCAAAAATTGTTCTAAATTGAGAATTTTGAGAAATTTAAATGTTGTGACAGCAAACAGTTCGATACATAGTGTGTGTTGATATGGTGTTGGTATTTTTTGTATTGAGTTTAGTACAGAGTTATGTTTTACCCGATTTGTTTTATGAACAATATCCGTTATTTCCCCACCATTCTCTCACTTTTCTACACATTACAAATCCCCTCACCTTCCCAGATTTACTATTCACGCCCTATTCTTAAAATTAAATTATAGCTAAATGAAAACTCTATATTATAGCAGTTGAAGGATGGCACAGGGATGAGTTACAGTTGATATGTTTTGTTATTACAACACAATTGATTTTTTGGTGATTTGTTGAGTAGTAATCATGATCTACCCACCTTCATTTTACCACTTTTTGCTCAATACAATCCCTCATATATCCCAGAACCCTTATTCACCCCATGCTCATTGACATGTATTAAATGATTTTTATGGATTGGATTTCATGAGTGTGATGTGTTGTTGAGCCAAACTTTGTTTCATATTTAAAGAGATGTCATGTATGGTTTGTTGAAGAAACTAGTTGCTAATAAATAATGCATACAGGAATGACCTTCTTCAGTAGAGGTAGACATGGTCAAAATAACAAGGGAAGAGGAAATTGGAACATGGGCCCTAGAAGACCAAGCGTTGGCCCTTGACCAAGTTTTGGGAGATTCTTGATCAGGTTGACTTATTTTGGGACTTCGACAGCCTGTCGAAGGAGGAGCGCAAGACGAAGCAGAGATCACAGGATCTCGACCCCTTTTTGGGTCCTTTTTGGGTTTTGGGGAATATGTAATGGGAATGGGATGTTGGCCCATGGGTTTACCCATGTTTAGGCCTATTTTTTAATATATAAATAGATGCTTAGGCTAGATAGAAGTAGTGGTGCATCTATGTGGTGTATGCAAGATAGCTAAGTGCTACGTGCAAGTATGGTGTGTAGATGCTCTGTGCATACTATGAGAGACTTACAGAGCTAGGTGCAAGGTATTGTAATAGGCTATGAGTGCTTTGTGCTATAATGAAAGGAAGGAGGATCTAGCAAGGTGTGCAAATCTCCTGTCCTAGGCGAAGTAGGGTTTTGAGGCTCTGTGATTGTAACCAATTGACTGAAGACAATAAAGAAGAAGAGTTGGTGGATGTAACCCCAGGGTGGGGGTGAACCACGTAAACACTGTACTGTTCCGCTTTGTGCTTGTCTTGATGTGTTTATAAATTATCTTTCTACGTGCTTTGATATAAGATATATAGATCTGCTTATGCTTTGTGTTATGAATTTTATATATGACTTCTATGAATGTGCTTAGTGCTTGCTTCTGCTAGATCTGCTCCATCTGTTTGTGCTAAGTGCTTAATTACATTAGATCAGTGTGAATGATGCAAAGCTCTATTTTATCGACAAAGTAGATATTGATTGCATATTGAGGATCTGATGGTGCTAAGTGCTCTATTAAGTATCATAATCACAGATCTGTGTCTCAACTAAGGTTGCAAAAACCTGAGTCTCACAACCACCCCTGCCTCTACCTCGGGTGAGACTTCATCTGCTTCGCAGGTGTTGCCGAAAGGGTCGGTAGTTAGGTTTTTTTTGTTGCGTTGTTTTAGCATTGAACCCCGGGTCTGTCCCTGTGCCAACAAATGGTTCCATTGTCGGGGCTTAAAATGTGATTGCTGGGAACTGAGAAAGAAGAATCTCTGTGCAAATATTCATCCTGAATATTGTGAAAAATCTGTGCATAGATATGTCTCTCTAGTGCGCAATATTCTACTTAATTTATAAAACTCTGTGCTAAAAGAAAGAAGCTCGATCTAAAGAAAAGAGGCCGGATCTAATGGAAAGAATCAATATCTGAAAGCTTTGTGCTCTAAGAAAGGTAAAAGTGAGAATTTCTAATTAAAAGAGATAAGATTTGCAAGCTCTGTTCTCTAATAAAGGTAAGAATAGTGAAAATTTTTAGATCTGGAAGCTTTGTGCTCTGTAGAAGTAAGATAAGTGAAATTTTTGTTTCTAGAGTATGGATCTATGTATGTTTAATAGAGTCTATCCTAGTTTGAAAACTAGGGTATTGATGGATGAAGGAAGGTTTGATATTAATAGATCTAACAAGAATAGTGAAATATGTGGTATACCTATGCATAGAAAGAATGTTTGGAATAACAAATGGATGTAGGATCCTAGAAAGAATTTGTTGCAGGTTAGCTCCTATGCTCCTAGTGTGCAGTGCAGGAGAAGCTAGGGGTCATTTAAAAGAAAGAGAGGATTAACCCTCTGTTACAGCGGCAGAAGACAAGGACATCTTGCTAAGGAATGCCCTGGAAGAAGACCTAGTTCTCTTTGTTGCAAAGCTATGGACCATGAAGTGTTGGACTGTCCTAGAATGATTGCTAAGCTTGAAAGAATGAATCTAAACCAAGAAAACCCTAAGGCAGATCCAAAAATAGAAGAATCCCATAAAGAATCAGATAAAGTATTGTTACAAATGAAACAAACCATGAATGACCACCGACATATCAGCTTATCAGAGATCTTAAAAAAAAAAAGAATGCATCGAAACAAGAATAGGAGACTTCGACATTGACTGTGTTCTGGATGAAGAGACATAGGTGAATATCATGACACAAAGAACTTGGGAAGCTATAGGGAGGCCTGCTATGATTCCTTCATTAGGAGGAATAGGGTTATTCATAGGAAAGTTGATAAACCTATGTGGAAGGCTCCCTCAGATACCTGTGAGTGCAAATGGAACTTCGACAGAAGAAGGTTTTGAGATTATTAAATTTATTTAGGACAGCGCCTAATTTACCATGTTAATAGGAAAACCTTGGATTGACAAAGATTGAGTCAGAAGAAAGGAAGAAGAAGAAGTATTAGAGCAGAAGAATCAAGAGTTAAAATATTTCACGACCGGAAGGATCGCACACTTGATTGAAGAACATGAGAACAGATTGAAGCTATTTAACACTAGACACCCATATGTCGAAGCTACAAGAAAATTAGAAGACCCACCAGAGACTGAAGTACCTATCCCAGATAAAGATGAGATATTACCCCTAAGTCCTAGGCAAGAATCTCAACAGTGCACAGTGACTATGTCAAAAGAAGATAAGAATCAGAATGGGAAAAGGACTATCGAGGCGAAGCTCACTAGAAAGAAGGCTAGAAATCTAAGTAAGAAGAGGGATAAGATTGAAAAGTTGTAGAAATTTCCAGAGGGAACTTCGTAGACGGAAAAATTGCAAAATTGGAGCTTTGTCGGGATATCAGAATAGTGAGACATGGCACTTCGCCGCGGTTGTTATCACTAAAATTTCGTCCGCACAGGGCGACAAGAACTCCGCATCGTCAGCACAGAAAAATAGTCATTCATGGCACAAGGATTAATTCCACAGCACAGCAAAGGGGTCAAAACTATACAAAATGGCCAAAAAATTAAAAGGCGCTTTGCACCCACTGGGCGCGCGCGCGCGCAACATCTTCGTATATAGAGCGCATATGCGCGGCTGTGGGGTGCAAAACCCGCGCGCCTGCCAAACAACGCATTTATGAAGCTGGTCGGCCTCCCAACCACTAATGGATCGGCTCCCAAGTCGATTTGACACCAAATCCGAGCTCAATCTACGTGGGGAGGCTAGTCAAAGACCTAATTGTGCCCTAAAGAGCCCCTTTTCACATTCAAAAGAGGTTGCATAATAACCCAATGCTTGGCTATAAAAAGCCATCAATGACCACCATTTCTTCAAGGAATTCTTCATACTGTTATGCTGCTGAGATTGC
>ML776928.1:173884-189295 GCA_009831015.1 Picea engelmannii
TTAGTTTTTGTTTAATTCTTGTTAATAGCTTTGTTGTTTTCTTTCTAACCTTTTACCATACAGCTGTCATGACTAGCAGAGCCCAACTAGGCATGTAAGCACTCACTTTTTGCTCATCAAACGACGAAAAGAGTGCAAACAGCGGTGAAGCAATATAGCCATTGGGGACATTATAATCGTTTTATTGTCACCCTGAATGGGTGGAAAGGCATTTAAGACTTGACACCAGACCATTGGACCATGCCATAATCGACCAAACATAGTTAATTAAGGCTTCATAACTGTTGAAAGAGACCCATTTTTGAGTTACCTATTTATCCCATCACGCCATGCACCGAGAACACTTTTGCTAACCAAGAGTTTGAGCCCGCAGACTAAGTGAATTGTATACAATGATAATTGCACTCTTATTGTTTATTCTAGTGCAGTGTCTAAGTTAATTTGACCCTGATCTAATTAATCTTGAGCACGTATGTCCGAGGAACTCAAAGCAGTCGAAAAATCAGTGACATAAGTACTCCTTGACCTGATGACTGAAAGAGTCATGTCGGAGACAGGATTATCCACAGGTGTACAATAATCATCCATGAGAGGGCTTCCAGCCTCTCCATCAACTACTCGATCTGGACCATCCCGACCATCAGATGAGAAGAGAACTAAGCACATGGATGATCTCGGGAATTCTAAGTTGATTATGAGCATATTATCCACCTATCTACCACCTCTGAGCGGTGCAATAAATCGAGACAGTGTTCCCAAAGACTTTGAGTATGCCTTGATCACTGCATACCTCCCAAAGGGGATACACATAGTTCACGTAGACCAAGATAATATTGCAGCGTTGAAGTTTAGCGACTTCAACCTTGACGACATGAAAGTTTACAACATTGTTGGCCCTTGGTTATGGAAGAAAGCGAATATCAAGGAAGAAAAGGGAGAATGCGAACTTCGTGGAATACACAGTGATTGTTACTTGGTCGAAGTGAGAAAAAGAGAAGAAAAGACAGAGCGAATTAAGTTGTTGAACGAGGAGATCGGGGATGAAAGATAAGCAAGAAAGAAGGATTGTGGACAACTCAGCAAGCGAAAAAATCCACCATTGGATGCTTTGGAGCACCATGCGAGAAGGAAGGAAAGATAGGCTGGCGAAGCTTTGAAAATATGGGTCAAGTTGACCTAGAGTTTAGACACCTAGGGTTTTGGTATCTGGGGTTTTGGACACCTAGGTTTCGGACTAAGGATGTCGGTGAGCTATTGTAATGTATAAATAAAGGTCATAAGGACCTAGTTTGGGTTGGTAGAATATTATTGTCAACCTAGTGGTATTGTTGTCATGAGTGATTGATGTTGTGTGAGATAGAATTACTAAGGGTGAGAGCCTTCTAGTATTGTAAGAAATTCAGTTGGGTGCGAAGATCAACCCTGTAGCTATGTGCACAAGGAGGGGAGAGAGAGAGAGGAGAAGAAGGAAGATATTCTAGATAAGAGCGTAGACAAGAACTGTATTCTTTGCCTTAATATATTATAGCACAGTTCTATGGACGTAGCCCTAGAGAGAGGGTGAACCACATACATATTGTGTTGTGTGTGATTGGTATTTTATCTCTATCATTGATATACTGTGATTGCATTACTATTTTAGATATGATAAGTAGATGTGCAGAATAGATCTAAGCTAATAAGTGATATATGAATGTTGTGTTGTTCTTGTGTTAAATCCACTTGATCTTCCCTTTGGTTGTAGACATATTTGTCCTGCAACCCCCTCATAACTGCTTCAGGTGAGACTGTATCTACTTCGTAGGTGTTTCCGAAAGGGCCAATAGTTAGGGCTTGTTGGTGCTCTCTTGGAGCTGAACCCTGGGCCTACCCCTGTGCCAACAAATGGTTTCATTGTCGGGACATGAATCTTCTTGAGGGAATGTCAAGGTGGTTTCCATCGAAGACAGAGACTCAAAAGTGGATAGAGGATAAAGAAAAGGACTTCGATGAAGCCCAGAACAAGAACCCTAATCTTATTTCAAAGGATTGGTTGGAGAAATATATATTTACTGACATACATGGAATTTTCTTTGGAGGAATCCATCGGGAGCTATATGAGTGGCTAGCTAGATTAACAGATACCCAGTTCAAGAACTGATCTAGACCTCCTATGGTTTGGAAGTCGGAGCTGATCAAAAAGGTCAAAAGAGTTGATAGCACCGTATCACGAGAAGTATATCACTGGTTTGATAACACCATTGGAGGGTACATCACAAAGTTTTTTGTTGACATAGTAGAATCATACAACCAAGCTGAGAGATACTTCTTCAAGGGACCCAGAGGAATTTTTTTTGCAATTCCTGAAGTTGAGACTCAAGATGTTATTGTATGAGAAGAACATCTTGAAGATACAGTAGATTGGTCAGATCTAGAAAGGCTAATGTTCAAGAGTTCGGACAGCGACAATGATACATAAGCTGGAAATACGCATAGTGGGAGAGTGTTCCGAGAAGTTCACCTTGCATACCTGTTTAAGAAGAACTACAAGGAGGAGGGTTTCTATAGTGGAGAAGAGGTAAAACTGACAGACAAGGAGAATTCATAACCTGTTCGGACAGAGGAAGGGAAAGCTAAAGAGATTCATCGGGGAGAACCTGAAACCTCAGAAACTATGCAGACCATCGAAGTAAGTACTGTTATCCCTCCTATTTATTCAGTAGTATTAAGCAATCAAAGTAATCCCATCCACCAGAGTACCCAGAGCACTATCACTAGTAATCCACCACATACTCAGTCAGGGACCCTTGGAAGATCTATGGCAGATGAGATGAGGCTTCCTATCTTTAGCCGAGATGGATCTGAAGATCCTGATCAACACTGGTTCCTGTGTGAAGCCGTATGGAATATTAAAAATGTCACTGACGAAGCTGTCAAAAGAACCCAGTTTAGTACCACTCTAAGGGATCATGCTCTAAGCTGGTACATGAAGCTTGTCCAAGGACATGCACAACCTAAGCCACTGAATCAAATTAAGAATGCACTGATTGCAGAGTTCAAGAAACCCAAGTCAGAGTCACAATATATCATAGAGATGAAAGAGATCAAGCAGAAGGTGGTCAAACCTGTTTGGGAATTTGATCAGAGATTCAAAACCTTAACAGGCTGATTGGCTTTTCAGATCCCATATGAATAGAACAAAGAATGGTTCATTGTTTCCCTCTTACCACACATCAGAGTTCCCCTGATGCAATAGAAGATTGCTTCATAGTCTTAGGTGTTGGAGAGCTCCATGAAGTTAGAATCATCCCCTATGGGAGAATCCAGCTCAGGTATGAGTTAGATCTTGAGTCAGCTAACTAGTTTTTCTTTCCAGGTCAAAGATATGAAGAAAGACAAGGGAAAAGATAAAAGAGAAGACATATGGTGTGTCAGATGCAGATCAGAAGGCCATGACAAGGAACATTGTCCCCTATTCAATGAATACTTTGCTTATGGAGCTCCGATCCCTTTGAAGCAAGTCACCTTACCTTGGTGCGAGGTATGCAGAAACAGACATCGCCCTGGTGAGTGCTACTACATGAAAAAGTATGTTCAGACACCTACAAATTTGTACTATACATTTTGTAAGTCTGTAGGACATGATGATAGGGATTGTAGGGCTTACGATATCATGCATGAAAGGTCAAGAGACATATATAATATTCAAGGCAAAGTACAGCAAGAAGGAAACATTATGCAGTTTAACTCTCCTGGGAGTGGAAAATTCAATCCTCGCGGTGGATTCAGAGGAAGAGGAGGAGGAATGGGTTCAGGTCGAGGACAGATAATCTATTATAACTGCACACAACTAGGACACCTTGCAAGGTATTGTCAGAACCCTTGTACCACTTGCAGCTACTGCAGCTCGTTTGACCATGTTATAGAAAATTGTCCTATGTTGCTAGCTAAGCTTCAAGAAAGATGAGTACCTCAGCAGAACCTGCAAGTGAAACTGATATATGATGAGCCTCGTGGAGAAGACCCTAGAGTCACTTTTATAACCAGAGGAGGCATTGTTATAGGAGATGACAAAATGACCCAAGGGAATACTACAAAAGATTCAGGAATCAGGAAAGCTACAGAGAAGACACAAATGTTTGATGAAAATAAAGAAAGACAAATATTTGAGGAAGCCAGAAAAGAATTCAGAGGAGACCAAGGCTCTTCATCAAAGACAAGACCAGAAGTAAGAGAATATGGAATGCCTCTGGAATTTGATCAGTATGCTTCACCAAAAGAAGGAAAAGAGGTAAGTAAGCTCACAAACTTTTTATATACTTGCATTAAGTTGATTCAGAATGAAAGCGCTATACAAGAGTTAAAAAATTTAATCAGACAATATGAGCTAGGAAAGATAGACCCATTACTGAAGAAGGAAGTACACCAAATCAGTAAGAAGAGAAGGACAAATAAGGAATTACATTTGAATGCTCAAATATAAGAGTATGGGATAGATTATGTATTCCTCGACTTAGGGTTGGAGGTCAATGTCATGACGAAGAAAACCTAGGCGCTGATGGGAAAACCAAAGTTGATCTATTCCCCTATCAGGATTAGGATGGCCAATCAACAAGTTGTAAGCCCTTTTGGTAGATTAGAACATGTCCCTATGGACATTGATGGAGTAAGAACATTTGCATATTTTGAGGTAATTGAAATAGTTGATGATAGTTTTCCTTACCCCGCATTGTTAGGAATTGATTGGGCTTTCAATAATTCCACTGTGGTTGATTTAAAGAAAAGATGTATGACTTTTGAAAGATATGGCCTTAGGGTCATTTCACCCTCAGATCCAGATGAAGGTCAGTGATACACAGAACCTATCAGAGAAGAAGGCCACACATATGTACTAGAAAATATATATAATCTAACAGCCAGACAACAGGACTACATTAATCTTACAGCCGATGGGAACCTAAGCTGGTGAAGTGAGAGCACATGTTCATCAGACTCAGAAGAAGCACTGGAGAACTGACAAAATAATATGTATGAAGTATCTACAAGAAGATGTGCTAGATTAACCAGAGAAGTTTGCTGGATTGGCACCACAGTAAGCAACTTACCCACCTTTGATAGTTTGAATCCTTTAGAAACCTTCTTGTCAAACTTTGAAGAAAGTGTACCAATACAACATAGATTATTGGAAATGGATGAGGCCTTGAAAATCACACCAGCAAGATGGTGGAGGGCACACAAAATTAACATTACAGATTGGGTACAGTGACATACCTTGATGACAACGTGGTTCTCAGCACAAGTAGAAGGCTGCAAAGTTCAGTACAAAGGTCGAAGCTACCCAAAAGACCATGTGTGGAGTTGTGAGGAATCTTGGAGCAACATTCCTCAAGAACAATGGGTGCAAAAATTCATTAACATGCTAGACATGACACCTATCAATTAGTACCTCCAAGCAGAGTTGCGCCTCATCACTACTGATTGGAAGGGTATGACTCAGAATTTTGTAACTACCTTCTTATTTGAAATTCAATATCCCTTAGTAGATCAAGAATTACATATTGTGACACAGAAAGTATTCGAGGAGGCATCTATCCTTCCTTTGGAACAAGAAGAGGATGAATGGACTGCGCCTCTCCAGAAATTGCAAGGCTGATACAACATCAATACTGATGAAGACAATGATCCTAGGAAGGTGAACATCATAGAAATAGAAGTTCAAAGAGATGTGGAAGGACTAGGAGTTGAGCTACCATTTATTGTACAGGCGATCAAGATTAAGAAGGTCAATATTGGAACAGAGAAGACATCAAAGTTTGCAAATGTTGGAGATTACTGGGATGCTGCCACCATTGACAAAATTACAGAGTTATTGCATGAATATCAGGACTTGTTTCCAACCAAGTTCACTGATATGAAGGGTATTAAAGGACCTATGGGAGAGATGAGGATTCCTTTAAAGCCAGCTGCAAGACCATTTAAACAATGGCCTTACACACTAAACCCTAAATATAAGGAAAAAGTGAAGATTGAGCTTGACAGAATGCTGGAAGAAGGAATCATAGAACCTGTCGAAGAGTCGGAGTGGATTAGCTCTATGGTGGTACAAGACAAGAAGATAGGAGAGATCAGGATATGCGCAGATCTCAGGAAGCTGAATGATGCTTGTTTTCATTACTTCTTACCTACACCATTCACTGACAAAGTGTTAGATAATGTGGGAGGCCAGGAAGTATATTCTTTTACAGATGGATTTTCAGGATACCATCAGATTCAGATTACCAAGGAAGATCACCATAAGACCACATTTGCAATAGAATGGGGATCCTACCAATATATAGTGATGCCATTCATATTGAATAATTCCCCAACCATCTTTTCCAGGGTGGTGGTCGAAGCATTCAAGGAATTTATGCATGAATTTTTAGAAGCATATTTTGATGATTGGACTGTTTTTAGTTTATTGAAGAATTACATTGAATGTCTAAGGCTAATGTTGGATAAATGCAGGAAGTACCAAATAGCCTTGAACCTAAAGAAATGAATTTCTTTTCACCATTTGGAGTTCTGTTAGGGCATATTGTATGTAAGAAAGGATTGCTAGTAGATCCATCCAGGATCGCCATTATAGTTGATCTACCCCCTCTTACTTCAGTTAAACAGTTGTGCACTGTGTTGGGACACACAGGCTACTACAGGAAGTTCATTAAGGGCTATTATAACATTACAACACCCATGGAGAAGTTGTTGAAGAAGGATTATCAATTTAGTTGGACAGAAGAATGACAACAGAGCTTCGACACACTGAAATAGAAAATGGTTACTACACCTATTCTGGTTTTCCCAGACTGGACCAAGGAGTTTCATGTGCATGTCGATGTGTCTTCCATTTCTTTAGGAGCTATGTTAGCACAACCAAGAGAAGGCAATATTGACCACCCATTAGCCTTTGCTAGCAGGAAGCTATCAACAGCAGAAATTAATTACACCAGTACAAAGAGAGAAGGATTGGCCATGGTGTATGCATTGTAGAAATGTCACCACTACTTGTTGGGAGGACACTTAAAATGTTTACCGATCACTCCGTGCTGAAATACCTAGTCAATAAGCCAGTGTTGGGGGGAAGGATATGCAAATGGATTTTGCTATTTCAAGAATATGATTTTGAGATCATAGTAAATCCAGGGAGAATGAACAAAGGCCCTGACCATTTGTCAAGGTTGGAACATGGCGAAGAGCCAACCAGTTTGGAGGATACGCTGTCAGATGCACAACTATTGGCCATTAGAAATATTGATGACCACTTCATCGAGATAGTCCAGTTCCTATCAACAGGAATGGCACCTAGTGAATATACAATTCCCCAAAAGAAACAACTAGTAGTGCGCGATGCCAACTTCTCACTTATAGCTGGACATCTATACAAGATGGGACCTGACGAGATATTAAGAAGATGTGTTATGGAGGCAGAACGAACACTAATCCTCACAAAATCTCATGAAGGCATCGCAGTAGGGAATTATGCAGGAAAATCAACTGCGTAGAAGGTTCTGAGAGCTGGCCTTTGGTGGCCTACCTTACACAGAGATGCTAAAGACTATTCCAGAGCCTGCGATGTATGCCAAAGAGTTGGGAAACCATCTAGAAGAGATGAAATGCCATTAGCCCCACAAATGACCCTACAATAATTTGAGAAATGGGCCATTGACTTAGTTGGACCTATAAACCCACCAAGAAAGCGCATAGGAGAAAGGTACATAATTACAGCTACAGAGTACTTTACCAGATGGGCCGAAGCAAGAGTAGTTAAGGACTGTAGTGAAACTACAACTGCACGCTTCATAGTTGATGACATCATAACCAGATTTGGATGCCCATAGATCCTTATGGGTTGTTGGCCCTTGAACAAGTTTTGAAGAGTACTTGGTCTTACTCGACTACTTTTGGGACTGTGACAGCTTGTCAAGGAAGGAGTGCAACGCGGAGCAGAAAATAAGGAAGCAAGACCTATTTTGGGGTCCATTTTAGTGTTTTGGGTTGATGTAACGGGAAAGGGATGTCGACCTATGGGTTTACCCATGTTTAGGCCTATTTTGTAATCTATAAATAGGCAATATAGATAGTAAGATAGTGGAGATAGAAAAGTAGTACATCTATGTGATGTATGAATGAAAGCTTAGTGCTAGTAATGGGATCTGTGTGATCGGATGTATCTTAGAGTGCTTTGTGCATGAGATCAGAGAGCTAGGTGTAGGTTGTTATAGTCTGATGCTGAAGAGCAAGGAAGAAGGATTTAGTGAGCTGCGCAGATCTTCCGTCCTATGCAAAGTAAGGGTCATTAAAGCTCTGTGTTGTAAGTACTTGACCAAGATAAGATAAAGAAGACTTTGTGGACGTAGCCCCAGGGTGGGGTTGAACCACGGTAACTGTGTGTATAGTGTTTTGTGCTTCTCTCTTATGTATGTATTTCTTTCTTGGCTAAGTGTTGGATGTGGTTAAGTAGATCTATTCATGCTCTGTGTTGTTGATGAATGAATGAACATTAGATCTGATATATGAGATGCTTAGTACTTGATCTGTTAAATCTAACCTATATTGTTGTGAATAAGTATTGAATCATTCTTAGTATAAGTATTCACTGCGATGCTCTATGAAATTTTTGAAGTATATTAATGAATGTATGTTAAGGAATAACTGATGCTAAGTGCACTATAAGAAAGATAATCATAGATCTGTGTCCCAGCTAAGGTTGTAAAAACCTGAGTCTTGCAACCACCCCTGTCTCTACATCGAGTGAGACTTCATCTGCTTCGCAGGTGTTTCCAAAAGGGTTGGTAGTTAGGGCTTTGTTGGTGCACTCTTGAGCGTTTAACCGTGGGTTTTCCCCTGTGCCAACAAATGGTTCCATTGCTGGGACCTGGAACTATGATTGCTGGGAACTGAAGAAGAAGAAGCTTTGTGTGAAATAATCTCTATGCGTAGATCTACTTCCCTAGTCCACAGTGTTATGTTTGACCCGTGAAGCTTTGTTCCAAGAAGAGAGGTTAGATATGAATAAAGAGAGGTCTGATCTGAAGAAAGAAAGGTCAGATCTGAAGAAAAGAAGTCATATCTGCGAATAAAAAGGTAATATATATAATCTCTATGCCTCGATAAAGTTAAGAATAGTTAAAATTTTTAGATCTGGAAGCTTTGTGCTCTGCAGAAGTAAGATGTAACATACCCTCTACCTAAATCAAATTTTTTCGGTCCTCTGTCGGACTCGAACCCCTAAATAACCATGGAGGCCCAGCATAAGCTGGCTCTTTCTCTCTCCTTCTCCGTTCCCATGTGATCGTGGGTTAGGATCACGGTTCAATTTGAATGTAGTGTCTTTTGCATTTCGTGCTTCAGTGCTACAGTAAAGTCCAAACATTCGACTCTGCAACTGTCGAACCTCGGCAGTTGCTAGCGAGAGACCAATGGGGATGAATCCCTACGGGGTCAGCGACTGGCCAAGAGGAACAAACCTCAATAGGGCTAGAGAGCAACCAATGAGAAACGCCCCGTTGCGCGGTTAGGTGGCATACAGGTGGCAACAGGGAAACGCGACATGGTGGTCGTCATGACAGGGAGGGACCCCACTTCACATGCCACACTATTCCAGACCCCCACCCCCATTAAAGGCAGAATGGCAAAGGGGGCTTCGAAATGCATCCTCAACCGTAGATCTGGGCGGGTGGACTCTGGTCGTCCAGATCTACTCACTGCTTATCCTAAAGTATAACCATGTCCCGGCTTAAGTTAACATCTTGTTTACCTCTTCCGTTAACAATAAGATCTCCTGTCCTAGGCCAAGTAGGGTTTTGAGGCTTTGTGGACGTATCCCTAGGGTGGGGGTGAACCATGTAAACATTGTGTTGTTCTTCTTTGTGCTTGTCTTGATGTGTTTATAACTTCTCTTGCTAAGTAATTTGATATAAGATAGACAGATATGCTTATGCTTTGTGCTATGAATATTAGATATGAATTCTATGAATGTGCTTATTGCTTACTTCTGCTAGATCTGATCCATCTGTTTGTGCTAAGTGCTTAATTGCATTAGATCAGTGTGAATGATGTGAAGCTTTGTTTTATCGGCAAAGTAGATATTGATTGCATATTGAGGATCTGACGGTGCTAAGTGATCTATTAAGTATCATAATCATAGATATGTGTCCCAACTAAGGTTGCAGACACCTAAGTATCACAATCACCTCTACCTCTACGTCAGGTGAGACTTCATCTTCTTCACAGGTGTTGCTGAAAGGCCCAGTAGTTAGGGTTTTTTTGGTGTGATGTTGTAGCGTTGAACCTTGGGTCTGCTCATGTGCCAACACCAAGGTTTTCTATGCATTTTGATGTAGAATCACAAGAGTTGAACCAACTATTCCAAGCTGGGTTTTTCAATTGCATTGGATAAGGAGTGGTCCAACCTAGGCCAGAAAGGCCTCCTTTCCAAGCCTTGCATGTCCCTGGTATCCCAGTTCCCCCTCATGTCTCATTACAACCCGAAGTCCCTGAAAATGACGGATGGAAAGATATTGTCCACTCGGTAGTCCCCCAACATCGTGACTGGCCCAATTTGTCTCTACCTGCTCCTCTTCCACCGGTTAACCCAATTGTCCAATCTTCCCTTGCACACTCACCAGTATAGTCTTCCCACACAAGAAATATATTAAAATCAAATCTCACCATGCACCTGATAAAGGAAAAGATGGTGCTTCCCCCTCCTCTCTCTCAAATGACTCTGCCAAATTTGGTTTATCCTTCCTGTATTTGAGAGATGATTTCTCTCATATTATCAGTGAGATCAGTCCTAAAGGCTCCACACAGCCTAAGGAAAATTCAGTTAAATCAAAAGGAGACACCAACAATAAGGGGAAAATTGCCTCCTAGAGTGGAAAAAATGGATTTTGAGTGTTTTTATTTATTGATTGTTGAGAACAGTTGACTACTGAAGTTTTTGGACAACACACTATTTTTGGATATGTTGGATATTATATTTTTTGGATATTTTTTCAAATATCATTAATATTAATTTTCAAAATTATGAGAATGATGATGGGAGACACAAGGGGGGATGTGTTTGATTGATTAACTAGTTGTGTTATGTTTGTTAAGAAACTAAACAGAGTCACAAGGGGTCCCACCTACTAGTTATTATTTATTAAAGACCCTTATTATTATTTTATTAATTTCCCCCCTAAACTAAAAGTTAGTTGAGTTTTGATTAACTTAACTAAAAGAGGTAGTTTAACTACTTCAACTAATTCTAATTTCCTAAAGGAAAAAGGAAAAGGAGGAACAAGAAGAGGATAGAAGGAGAAAAGCATACTAAGGTCTGCTCTTGATTTTTTTTTTAGATAGTTTAGTTTTCATTCATTCTTTAATTCATTGAAAGCCTAATTCTCTTTTATGACAGCAGGGTCCTATTATAGACAACAAGATTCAAGGCTGAATTACATCATTCAGACACTTGTTTTTCAGAGGTGTTGATCTATCTTTGATAGTATGTGTAGACTTGTCTGTTTGTGAATTAAATTTCATGACTGATAAAGGATATTGTGCAAATTCGAGTGGGCAACAATCTGTGGCAAGTTGATCCAACTTTTAAAGTTTAGTTTTTTACTTTCTGTCAAAAGTCCTTTTTTATGGTTTTCATCGGGGACATCTGTGTTAATCATTGACTTGGTATTTTTTCTTATGTCTCTACATTTACTTTTGCATCTTTTATATTCAGAAAATTACATTCAACAATCTTTTATTTATAAGAAAATCAGCCTAATCCCTTTAAACCAATACTTGTGGATTAGGAAACAATTTTTGAGGCTATAAACATAGGGCGATATTCCCGTCTATCTTTATTTAGCCAAGCAAGATCTGAAAATGCTTGAGTAAGATCATTTCATAACTTTTCCTCAACATTATTTTGGCGACCATACTGGAGAGATATTCCATATCTCTCTAGTTGATTTTTATGCTTGATTATCATCGCATATATATTTTTTTCTGATATTGATTCTTTGACTATTTCATTTCTTAATGGTTGTACATGTTGCAAGGCAACCTAATATTGAGCCCGGTCTTCAAGATCAGACTAGCATTACTTTAAACTTGTTTAACACCATTTTAGATCTTGCTAATACCCGGGCTGAGCTTAATCGTTCATGGGCAGCAATTGAACGAGACATAAGTGCCCAAGAACGTTGGGAAGATAGACATAAATAGCTTAGGAATCATCCATAACTTTCTTTTTTCCAGCTTTGATCTTCTTTTCATGTCCTTAGACCCTCGTGTTTCTAGGAGAAGAAGAGGATTATCACCTAAAATTAATCTTATTGTTGAAATAGGAAGAATGAATGTTGTGTTATCAACCCAACAAAGTTCTCTAAGGAGAACCTTGTCTGATTCTTCCAGTTCATCTTTCTCTCCCTTACCTATTATCCACAAGATGGAATCCAGTGGTGGCTCTAGTGGCACTGGAGGTGCTTCTTCATCTCAATCTTCAGCTTCGTCAGTGATTGGTAGCTTTTATAGTCACCAAGTCCATGTCCAATCTACCACAAACCCCACCAAAGTCATTAAAAAGTATGGGCTTTTTCGGTTTGAAGAAGATGCTACAACCACACCGTGGCATGTTTCCTCTCCTCTTAACCTGGCACCTGCTACTTGTCCACTTCCTAAATTCAAAGATAATCTCCCTAGGTTTTCAGGGAATAACATTTTCACTATGAATGAACACTTGGTGGCATTTTCTAATTCCTGTCACAACATAGGAGCCAATGACAACGATTCTTGTATGTGCTTATTTGTCAATTCCCTTGAAGGGAAGGTTGCGGCCAATTTCTTTGATCTCCCTCCTAATATTTTATCTACTTGGGAGGAGTTAGTCTATTGGTTTAAATCTACTTATGGGCATTTTAAAATCCCAGCTGAGCAATTACGGGAGTACAATAACATCACTTATAAGGATGGTGAGACTATCAAGTCCGTCAACTTGTGTTTCACCAAATTATACAATCAAATCCCTAAACTCATTCAACCTCATAATCAAGACGCTTTCATGCATTATTATAATGCATTACCTTCCCCCTACCTTCATAGACTTGAGGAAAAGGCCATTGATAACCTCAATTGTTCTCTGCATACTTGTTTAGAGTATGAAGAGAAGCTTGAAAGAATAGGTCTTCCTTAGGGAGATTCAGTTAAACAGACAGACATGTCCACCCTCTTACAACTTGTACAAGACATGAATAATCATATGATAGCATATGAGCAAAAGGGAAATGTCTCCCTTCTTACCCTTGGAGCTTCATCCTCTTCTGCACCCCCCTTTAGAAATCCAAATGAAAATAATTTTCAGCCTAAAGCTATCATGCCTCGTAGTTGGTGTAACTTTCAAGGATGACTTTAGGGGGGAAATTTTGCTCATGGGTGAAATTAAGGGGCCTCCCAATTTTTATTGGGCAAATTTTTTGTATCATAGTGGTTGTTTAAAAATTTAATTCTTCACCCCTAATTTATTTTAAAAGAAAAACCGTATAGAGGGTTAGCCCAGGTTTCTATGAGGGAGAGAGAAAAAAATATGTATTTAGCCTATGAAATTTGGAGTTGCAATCTTACATTCGCCCAATTTCCAGAAATATGAGAATTTCCAGTAACAATTTCTCCCTCCCATTTGGTTTTAATCGGGGTTTATGGTTTAATTCGCTCCAATTTTTTGGTATGAGAAACTTTAATATTCCATTTTCTCGATTTCCAAAGAACAAGGGGATTTTTGGGAGCGATTTGGCCCTCCCATTTGGTATAAATCACACATGATTTATTGATGGAGGGCATTCAAATGAGGGTATTGGCAAGGTAGAGAAAAAACACGAGTCTTGAATCTTTGATAGCATCTGGATATCCTTCTCTATTCAATTCGGTAAGAAATTCGGCCAAATTTGTAACTTTAATTGTTTATGTAATTGTTGTTGGAGCTCGTCCTTGCTTTCTGGAATATTTCAGTCTTCAGATTACTGGGTTTTCTTTGACAGAAAAAGAAAATGAATGCTTGGAACAATTTTACAATCTCATGCATAGCTATAGGGCAGGGTTTTCTCTCTTGTATGTTGTAATATGTTAAAAAAATGTCTTATGACACAAAATTGTTGGGGATCGCCTCTTTTCTCCATTTGTTAGTTTCTTGACCCATGGGAGGATCTCAAGACTCCTTGATTTTGGACCTATTATATGGTATACCAAACAAACCTTAGGTGGATCCCCCACTACCTTAATAAGGATTTGTCAGTAAGTAGGATTAGAAGGATCACATTCATATCCTATTGTTACACATATTAGTTCTATACAAATCCTAGATTGAGTAGCAGAGGTGGCCAATGGCTTGTCATGCCTTGGATTTTGTTGTTTTATCATGGTATAGTTATAACTTATGTGGGGTTTTCTATTTGAATATTTATGTTCTTTAATGAGAGTTTTATCCTTCGATTAGATGTTAGTTTGGTTGAAATGGTGTTGTGATTACCATGTCATGAACTCTTATCCTCTTTCAATGGTGTCATTTATTTGATCCTAGAGGAGTCAATCTTTTTGTTATTGTGGTGTTAATTATTTTGATTAATGGATAATTTGTTATTGTGCTTATGGAAATACATTGTTGTTCTATTGTGTGTTCCATGTCCTATTGTAGAAAGTGTGGCATACTGATCCCAAAAGAGAAGGATCCATATATAGGGTTGAACTCTATAATGTCATATCATTGGGAAAAAATTAGACCATATAATTCATTTTTCTTTCCAATGATATTGATCAATTGTGAGTAATACTTTATCATCTTCTTATGTCGATTTATAATCCTTTATGATCTTATATTGATTTATAGATCGATAGTATGAATAAGAATTCAATGGATGTGGTGCTTTATTAGTCATGAATAGATACAACATGTTTAGCATATGAAGTTTGAAACTGCTCTAGCTTCACTTGACCAAAATTCAACTTATTGGACAATGACCATACTTTCTTGACTATTTCACTGGTAGGAGAATTGAAATTTCTAAATGAGGCATCCACATAATGAACAATAGAAGCATATTTCCCTTTCATTTTGACAAAAAAATTGACTTGCTTTAGTAACTTTTCAATATTTGAAGCAAGATGGCTTTGCATGATAAATTGTGTTCCTGGAAGATTTTGCAATCTTTGATTGATATAAATATTTGTATTTGATTCTCCAAACTAAGATTTTGTTTCTATATAATTATGTATGTCCATTTCCATGAACTCCCCTTGTTTGACATCATGGAAAGTGGATAGCCAAGATACTCTTTGTAATATAGAAACGTGCAACCCACTTAAGAAATTTGATGTTTGTTGTAATAAGGTTTATTGGTGATGATATATGTTATACACACA
>ML776928.1:190115-203257 GCA_009831015.1 Picea engelmannii
TGTACTTGAACATTTAAGTGGGGTAAAAGGAGGTTGCCCCCTCGAAGAGGCTTATTATCTGATATTATCTCTTTTTCAAGGCGTTGAGTACTTTTCTTGAGGTTTTTCTATGCTATATTGATGTTTGGTTCTTAACAAATTGCCTTGAATTTTCACCCATCCAACCACATACAATGACAAAGATAATTCTTAGCCTAAGGTTAAGACCAATCTTGGTTTCCCTTAATTTCAATCTCCAGACTTGGACTCTGTTTTTGTATCATTATGTATGTCAATAGCCATGAACTCCCCTTGTTTGACATCATGGAGAGTGGATAACCAAGATACTCTTTGTAATATAGAAACATGCATCCCACTTAAAATTTGTGTTGTTTGTTGTAATAAGGTTTATTGGTGATGATATATGTTATACACACAAATAACAAATGTTCGTGCAAATTTGTGAGCATTCCACTCACTATATTTCTCATGCAATATGGCCAAGAAAGACTAGTTATTGCATGGATTCGCTAACAAGTTTAGAGTGCATTCAAAGAAAAGGAAAGTAATAATAATGGAGGTTTGTGATGAGGGGGAAAGGATGAGCTTATTGAGGGTAAATGAAGAAGCAATTAAACACCCAACTATGCTACAAACCCAATGCAATCCACACAAACATAGTACAATAAGAAAACAATCTTATCTTCATAAAATTGAGCCTACCTGTTTTTCACTAGATTGTGGCTCCATTGAATTTGACTTTGATGAAATAATTGATTTTACATCACTTTCTTTGAATCCATTTCTTGGCACTGTTGTTTGACTCCAAGAGGATAATTTATTTTCTTTAAATTGGCCCAACAAAATCACCCTAGATCAAAGCACATGAAGGTTCCTTCGAAATGGAAAAAATGAGGACAATTCTAGGGAAAACTTGAATGAAATATCTTCATGTGAAATATCGACCATTGGATCACAAAGAAAGAATAATATTATATCTTAGTTTCCCAAGAAAAACATAGCTAACCAATATCTTAGGAAAGATGGTGCACACCATTCACTTAATTTTTAGGCATTTGCAATAGTTTAACATATTTCGTGGGTTATAATAGCTTGTATGTGTTCCAAGATAACCCTCCTATGTGTTATGATCATGTACCAATTTCCTTGAATTATCACCTATTCAACTACATAAATGACAAAGCCAATGCTTAGCCTAAGGTTAAGACCAATCTTGGTTTCCCTTAATTGTAACTGGTACATGCACATGGATGACTAAATTTATCTTGTTTGTAGGTGGGTACCATAAAGCTGGCTAGATCAAGTCACAATAATGACAATATTGTTAACCAAACTAGCTAAAGAAAACCAACATTCATTCACTAGGTTGCAACCTGTAGGGACAAAAATACACAAGCATCCACATCCACAAGCATACTGCACAAGGAATAATGCTTGTCTAGTAGAGGAATAATCCTTTAAAAGTGATTCCTATATATAATTGATGATGGCACTCCACGATGATATCCAAAAAGGTGAATCTAGAGTCTGAAGTTTATGTAAGAGTTATTTCAAAGAGCCACTAGCGGCACATTGTGAGAGGATGTTGGACTAAGTCTGTACCCCATATAGTTGTTATTTGTTGGTCAATTCTTTCTATCAGTAGCTGTGTAACAAATAAAACCTATATTACCTTTCAAATTTGTATTACCTTTCAAAAATAAAAAATCACCCACATACACAATAATCATTCCTTTGTCACGATCTGTATACCATCCCTTGAGTTTACTATGCTTGCCTACTACCTAGACTACTCGTCAGTGTTTCAATGATAAATTGTTTGTTTGATGTACGATTAGATTCATTCCAAAGGCATATTAAAGTGGATTCATGGATATTTCTCCACTATAAACAGGTTTTGAAATGAATTTGAAATAATATGTCAAACATGATAAGAAACAAGTTGCAAGGTATTGTTGTTTTCAATTTCTAGCCTAGACCAACAGTCACAGTTTTTATCATAATTTTTCCGTTTGATAACGTATTGAATTGTTTCCAATTGGGGATGAAATTAGATTCATGTAGGTATATCCAGTAGAAACAAGTTTTAGAAATGCAAATAATTGATAGGTCAAGTATAGCAATGAACAACCTAGGAAACAAATTTTTAAGGGTGCATATTTAGGATAGGTAGTTAGTATTTAGGGCATAACTTTTTCATATGATATCGAATGAGATGATTCCATTTGGGTTGTAAAATATATTCATAGGAGAATATTCCCTAGAAATGGGTTTGAAATATCTATCCATTTGGTCTTCCAAAAGTGGATATTCCCAACTCTGTTCCGGGTAAGGTCATTGCCACAAGAATTTGATAATCAAGCTATTTCTTTGAAATAATGACCTAGATATGCGAGATGATTTATAGTCATATATTTTTTAATGTAAACAATCCCCGTAAAAAAAATCACAAATACTCAATTTCAGGTTTTGTGGTATGGCCTACACAAAATTGTGTGCATGCTTAAAGTTAAGAGAGTTGTAGTTCAAAGATATGGAGGTATTCCAGATTTCATGAGGTGAGTAGTGTATCACATACCTCCTTGAAAAATGATTTCTACTCTCCCTAATGGGGATTTATGAGACATCAATTGAAACTTAGGAAAAAAAAATTCCTTCATCTTTTTTGCTTCACCAGTGCTGGTGATCAAGGCTGCCATGGTTGTTTTGAGCAACAAGACAGACTTGTTGTGTCCCCTCATTAGATTCTCGATATCTCTTTTAATAAATGATAAACAAGTGAATAATAGCTATGTTATCCTACAACAAGTCTAATTATCCCAAAGAGAAGTAGCAATGCAATTGGTATTTTGGTTGGAATTAACCATGGGCCATAAGAAACGCCAAATGGTATAACTGAGTTGTGGCATGATCCTTGTGGTAGAGTTATCATTATTTTATTACCTCTGATTTGGATGAACTCCCAGGATCATAATACCTTTATTTTTAACAATGAGACAACACATTATGATCTCCCAAATGAACTTGACTTGTAGTTTCAAGGGATATGCCCTAGAAACAAGGGATAATCAACTTTTTAGACAACAAGTCTTGAATGGTTAAGTATTATTTAAAGTGGTCTTGGGACATTGACAAGTTGATCCTTCAATTCTAATGATACCTACAACTCATGTTACCATACCATAATGGATCATGGAGTACTTAGGATGGGAATGGAGTAATACATGAAATATATAAAAGGTAACGGTATGCCAATTCTAAGGTTATTTTGTGTTATTGAGTTCTGGCACAATGCCTTGTAGAATAGGTTATAATTCACAAATTTTGAGGAATGAAATAAATGAGGTCAATCTTTAACTTTTCGCCGCTACAGGAGTATTTTTCAAACGTGAAACTTGGAGTAAAAACTTTAAAAAAAGGGTAATCCTTGCTTGGACTAGACTTAGAACAACCAGGTTGTAAATTCTAATAAGAAGGTGGTGTTCAAATGGAAGTCACAACCTGTAAAGTGTAATTAGATTGAAGTGTGAGAGCCTTTCAAACATGATATCCAAGATGCAAGGTGTAAAATCAATGAGGCAATAGGTAAACAATATGCGTAACTTGTTGACTGCAGGGTATGTTCATACTATAGAATTTTTTATCATTTGCAAAGAAAAACACGGGTTTTAAAAAACCATCATCCACATTTTTAAGTAATGGATCAAAGGAGGTAAATCACATATGAAATTGGGCTTATACTTAGAATAGATATAGAGTATAGGCTACAGGAGGAAAACAATGATGATCCTCTTCATGATTTTGAAATGCAAAGCATAAATATTGGAAATAACTTGGCCCTCTATGCTATCAAATGTCATATTTCAAAACAATCTTAATGCTGATTTTGCAAATCACTATTGTCCAACCTGGAAGACGCGTAGGTGTTAGCCTTGTGAGAATTTGTTTCTTTGCAGTAATTACACCAATATGCTCCATATCATATCCATCATCTGAGAAGCAAACAATTGCTCAAAGAGAGAAGTTTTCTACTTTTGAAGTTGACCAGAGTGAGAAACTCTCTTCATGAAGGAGAAAACTCATCAAAAGGATGGTGGAAATTGATCAACCTAGCTATTAAATTCATCGTTATATCTCCCCATTTGAGAAATTGGTGAGTTCCTAAAGGATGTTCTAAAGGACAAATCCAACGATGTGCCTAAAGGATGTTCTAAATATTAAATTGTGGAGAGGCTTCTAGTGGATGTGAAATTTTGTATACATTCTGAACATAATCCAACAAAGGACGAGGGAAAAGTTAAGCTGAAATGTAATGAGGAAGCCTTTGTGGTACAAGATAATTTATGTTGTATAAGTATTATCTCCTTAAATGAAAAATATTTTGAAATTTCCCAACAAAGTTGGTTCCATAAGAAAAAAAAATGCTTGCAAACCTCTATCAAAGTGGATTGAATGGTTAGCACCAACTTTTTGGAAAATTACATAAAGATATTTTCCAATGGGAATGGAGCTATTGTGGGAGTCTAGCAGAGGAATAATGCTTGAAAAGTGATTCTTGTATATAATTGATTATGGAACTCCATGATGATATCCAAAAAGGTCTAGTTGCAGTTTGAATTTTATGTCATATTTATTTCAAAGAGCCACTAGGGGCACATTGTGAGAGGATGTTGGACTAAGTATGTACCCGACAGGGTTGCTATTTGTTGGTCAATTCTTTCTATCAACATTTGTGTACAAAATAACACCTATATTACCTTTCAATTTTTTATTGCCTTTCAAATTTGATATTCAATATCAAATTTTCTAAGAATGATATTTTATTTATTATAACAAAACTCTATGTATTGAAAAAAAAATTAATATATAAGTAAAGAAAATTTAAAGTGGAACACAATCCATATAAAAAAAGCCACTTTCATTACATATTTTTACTTATTGAATCAAACTTATACTAAGAGGTGATTATCAATCTACAAATATTATACTAAAAGGTGATGATCCATCTATAAATATTAAAGATGAGCAGTTTTGAAATTGTTATGTTGAGGTTTTGAATCATCTACAAATTTGGAAGCTCTGATTCGAAGTTTGGAGCCATTCATGTTTCATTGAATATCATTTTATATCTCATACTTTTTATTTATTTTTTATATTTTTAGTTGTATATTAGAACATAGCTATTTTATCTAATTATGTAAATTTCCACAGTTAGTCATAATGGTGGAATTTTTTTTTGGATGTAAACTGTGTATTCAGTTTCAAAATGTCCAACGTTTTGAGTGGACAATCCACCCTGATTATGGGTGGAGTGTCCACTCGAAACGTTGGACGTTTCAAAACTGAATACGCGGTTTACATCTTGAAAAAATCTCTAGCATAACTATTTTATACAAGGTTTGAAGAGACGATACCTTTGGGCCAACAAATGTATGATCAAGTATTTGAGGGATTGTGTACTAAGTAACTTCAGGAGACAATTGATTACAATATTAAATATTGATGGGGAACTTTTGTGTCCTTTTGGTTCACCATCATATGAATATATTTCATCTAGTTGAACAACATGTTAAATATGGATTTAACTCAAGATATGCAGGAGGTTTTGTTGATTGAGATCAAATGCTAGTTTCAGTTCTTAAAGTAGTATATTTCTCAAGAAATTTACAATATGCTTTGTAAATCCATCAAGGAATATATGAAATAGGAAACAAAAGGTTATTATGACCATCCAGTCAGTCCAGTGACAACAAAACCAATAATTCTTTTTTAGAACAATCTAATATCTTGTTCCCAAAACGATGGTTTAATGTGGATAGTTAATAATAGATTACAATAGGTCCTAGGATGTTGTTTCATTATTGAGGTTATTCAAGATGATTGTTTTTGTTTTAGTCACTAAGGTTCAGACAAAAAACTATGTTTTATTGTGGGCCATTGGATAGTTTCAGGTCCAATATTTCATTCCAGTGGTTCATTGTTTTATCATTGATTTTCAATTCATAGAAAAAAATTGGCAACATCGTCATGGTTACCAAACATACACGCTAATGCCAAAGATGAAATTGAAAGACAATTTGGACATGTGATTGCTTACTAGCAGAACTATACACTTTTTCCTCAATTTGTGATATTTATAACTATCATTATGTACTTGGATGGGAGCATGAGGGAACAAATGAGAGTCTATGTAGATGAAGTAGGTGATTAGTGAAATATTGTCTCTGTGAAGTTCCATCTTATGAAGGATCCATCTCCAAGATACTTGTATCAGATTAATGATGAAGGTGTATCTTGGACAGATTTTGCATAAATTGGATCTGTATTTATTTGTTTTTGGCATCTTTGGCATACATTTTAATTAGATATCTTTTCCACTTTATGAAAAGAAATGTCTTCTACTTACAAGTTGTCTCTCTCTTGGATGTTGTTTCTATTGTTTATGATTTTAGATAGTCAAATGGATTTGTTGTTATTTCCCGGTCTTTAACAATTTGCAGATTGTTGCATAGAGAGATCATTAGTGGCAACAACCATAATCATCTGACCAATACTTGCATCTAGTATTATGTGATTACTTCTCATCTGCATGAAAATTTGTGACCTTTGAAAATGATACATAAGGTATTTATATAGTGATGAATCTTAACATTGTTCTATCCATTATTAAAGGTCATGCTAGACTCTATTACTTGGATGTGCTGACACCATGTTTATGAAGTTCATATTGAGAGAAACAAGGTTGGAACTTGTAAATGGTTTGTTGAACAAATTTGTAAATCTATATTCGAATATGTGATGAGAGATGGACTTGGAATTGTCTATAATTCCTAGTAGAAGTTAGAGAATGTAGTTGTGCTACTGGAAAACAAGTCTAAAAGTAGACCACTTCCACTGGTGAATCCTTTTACAATCACTGTCTTAATTTGTGTGAGAAACCAGTGAGGAAATGTGATAAACTTGGTTGCTTATGATTTATGAATGGCACATTTTCCATAGGTATTGAAAGGTATTTTTGGTATGAAGTTGGCAACTTGTTGATGATCTTGTGAAAGCTCTTTTATAAGGATTTTGCTAAGTAGACATTGAGATAAATAAAATTATAGCTTGGTATGATGTTTTCAACAATGATTCAAGTATTCAAATAGTTTGATGAAAGTCATTGTGGATCCACTTTTCTATTAATATTAGATGTTTGTATAATTTTTATTGCTATTAAGATAAGAGAATGAAATGTATCGTAACCTCATCTCATGATCTGAGAAAAAGGTAACACACTTCTTCAAAGCATAAGTGATTACGATTAGAAAATATTTTGAAATGTGTTTCTCTTAAACATTTTATGTTTTGGTCTTAAACATTGAATCTTGACCTTATGCCCTTATTCAATCTCGGTCCATTGTGATGCATATGTGGATCTCTTATGCACATCACATGGTTGTGGAAAAGCCATAGCTTCACCACCCATCCTCTCTCTCAACAATATCTCGACGATTTGTTGTTATACAGACCAGGGATAGACCTCCCCAATTGGAAGATTCTAAATTATCCGACACAACCAAATCAAAGGTCGACAATGAATCAGGTTCTCTACCCATTAGGAAAGTAGGTTACACCACCCACATTTCCATACCATTTGAACTTCTTCAATGGTGTATTCCCAATAGATCCAATGGTCTTTAGGACTAGAAATCAATGACCCTGATCAAATTGGTACCTTAAACCAAGCGGTGGCTAAAACCTCGCCCATTCTACATGTAACATGTTGACAGGTAGGGTTTACAACCAAAATACATTTGTGGTATATTGGATTCCATATCTGCATATCGATGGTCCCTATCCACTTGGGAATTTTGACATCAGAATGTGTCCACTCCCCACCATCGTGAGACTTCCTGATCAGACCTTTCCAACAATAACTCTTTGATGGATCCAACGGTTCTCAAGTGCCCACATACGACGATCAAATATCACTCTAATCTCAAAACTTAATGGTGATTAACCAATACCTCTCTTCAGTTGAGTTCCTTCCTCAGGATGGATCATTCCAGATCCAACAACTCATAACCCATCAACATCCACACCGATATATCAATCGATCCTATTGCTCTCAAACTTTTGACATCATACATTTCCCATCGGAAACTCCTCTTATAGCCATTTTCAGACCTTACCAATCTCCATTCTCCTGATAGACTTATCAGTGAAGCATCTAGGGCATCTATGACCCATCTTCTCTTGGAATCCTCCTATCAGAGATTCACCAATAATTAGCACTTTGGGTTTTCCCAAGGGTTACACCTTCTTATATGATTTCTCCCAAAGACTAGATCTTCAATGAATGTTGAATGGTTAGTATCTACTCCTTCCTCCAAATCAATGGTTATATTTCCTCTCGATTCAAGGATTTTCAACTGGGTTAACAACTTATTCTAGGATTTAATAGTCTCATGGTCTTTCCAGACTTATTTTTCCAGGGTTCAACCTGACTCCTTCGGGCTCATAAACCACTTTCCAACAGGAAAGAAATACTCTACCCCAAACACCCAAATGAAGAATTCATATCCCGTAAACTTTTCATTTCAAAATAAAGGAAAATACAAGGTTATCATCCCATGTTGGCCTTCCTCATACAATCATCACAGTTACTCAATTTAATGAATAAAGGAGGTTATATTACTCCATTTAACTTGGGAATTCAACATTCATTCATCTCATTTAACTAGTTAAAATGAACAAAATACTATCTATGACCATTTATTAAACATTCAAGAAAACATTATAGGTACAAAAACTTATATATTCAACAACGATTCTAACCAGCCAATTAACTGAGTGGAAATGCCTTTCCACCCAATCATAGGCTATGTTGTGTTATGCCTTTCTACATCATGCCACCTCCATGCCATACCATGATACCACCAAGGGACTATATCAAAAGACTGAGAAGTCAAGAAATGGTTCAGAAAGGTTACTCTCCTTCACTCCAATGGAAAAAACATAAGTTTTCCCTCTTCCCACTGAGATCAGGACCTCTATGAGTTTATTAGGCACCTTCCCAACTAGTTTTCCTCTACAAAAGGGAGCCCCTTATTTGTTACATAGTCCCTCAGTGACCTCCCCTTACCATTGTCGGTTTCTTTCTAGTAAGAACCAAGTCGTGTTCCTCTATTGCTCCAGTCTGGATGTGGGTCTTCTCTGTTCCAGGGTGACCATTTAAATCTTCAGAAATATTTCTATTTTCTTCAAAATAGCTTCCCATATCTTCTCTTCTTATCAAACCTGTGATCATGAGATCCTTTTCTCATTTGCACCATCTATTTGTGAGTTTTTGACTTGTATCTATGGATATTGGCTTTCCATTCCTATGTGTGATGAATCGTGTCTCTAATTAGGTGGTTATTTTGCATCCACGCACTCTCTATAGTGAAGCCCTATGTGTTAATTCTCTCCATTTCCTCCCTTCTTCCTCATTCCTTCTACCACTGCACATGCTCTGAAGGGAAGCCAGGTCAGTACAGGGGTAGTTTTCCAACATCGAGTTATTTTCAGGCGAGTTCATCATGTTTTAGGGATGGAAGAAACACCATTGAGAGTTGAAGACAAATTGGATGGAGAATCCACTTTCTATCTCGGAAAGAAAGAGTTACTTTGGCATTGAAGGAGTATGACCTTTGGTAGTTAGTGGGTAAATAAATTACACCATTGACATATTCGACAATTTTAGATGCTCACAATAAGGAGATCAAAGTAGAGAGGGTCCTATTAGAGTCAGTTAAGGATCATTTGATTCTTCACCTAACCGAGAAGATGACGGCCAAAGATATGTTTGATGCCTTGGTAATTTTATTCCAAAGAAAGAACATGAATAGGAAGATGATCTTAAGGAATAAACTCATATCAGTTCATATGTCTAGATTAGATAATGTTACTATCTATTTCACGAGGATCACATAGGTGTGTGATCAACTTGTAGACATAGGGGAGAAAACATAGGACGCAGAGCTCATGAACGTGGAATTGAATGGTATTACCAAGTCATGGGAACCATTTTTCAAAGGAGTTTGTGCTCGGGAAAATATCCCATATTGGCAGAGACTTTGGGATGATTTCATCCAGGAAGAGACTCGGGAGGAGTCTAAGAGCGACAAGAAGGAAGACAAAGAGGAGGAGAAACTGGCCCTTGTCAGTAAGACAAGGAAGGGAAAAGGAAAGGGTTCCAAAAATAAGGGTAATAGTGAGGAGTCAACCTCACATCTAGGAAGTAAGGACTTGAGTAAAATAAAGTGCTTCACATGTCACAAGTTTGGGCACTAAGCTTCACATTGTCTGGAGAAGAAGAGGCAAGAGAAGATGAAAACAACAACATCTACAAAGGCGCAGCTAGATGAGTTTGCAACAAAATTTGAGAAGGAATTCTCAATGTTCACATGCCTCTCTACTAGCACGTACTCAAGGAGTGTGTGGTACTTTGATAGTGGTGATTCTCGTCACATGACAAAGATACATGATTTTTTCACCAATTTCCCGACACCAGAGTTTGAAATTCAATTTTTAAAAGAGTTTGAACTTCAAACTCTTTTAATTATACTTTACCAAAAAAATTGCCAAGACTTTACAAAAATTTATAATTCAGTGAAATATTCGCCAAGATTTTACAAGAGTTTATAATTCAGTGAAAGATTCACCAAAATTTTATAAGATTATATAATTAACTAAAATATTCGCCAAAACATTATATATACATATTATATTATTGATAAAATAGCCTTTAGATTTTCCTATGTATCATGGGGATTCGCCCATTTATTATAAATATAAATTTAGGGGGGGTTATCAAAATCCCCTGTGGCAAATTTTGCAAGGAACACCATGAAGAAAGTACATGTGAGGTAAAGAAGAGTGCCAGAGATAAAATCTTTGGTAAGAGACCTGAAACTACCATCGTTGTCCTAGACTTTGCAAATCTAGAAGATGTCATGATCATAAATACTAGGAATAAATCCTATGCTCCCAAAAGAAAATATGATCCTCCCCACAATTCTTCTAGCCCAAGCTCATCCTCACCAGCTGCTACTGTTCAAGTTCCTAAAGCTATGAACAGTCAAGGAACTACCTCCCCTCTCCCCTCTAACAAATACAATATTCTAAATCAGTTGGCCAACATTAAAGAAGATGCAACCCTTCTGGACATGGTTGTCGTCCCTAAACAACAAAAGAATCTAAAACAATTCATGGAAGGAAAATATTTCGTTGTAGCCAACCTCTCTAAAGAGGTAGATGAAGAGGATTCGTATGTAAATAAAGTAGGTGTACATAAATTTAGAGATTTCGAGCTTATTGTGAACCTTGTACATAAGATATAATCTCCTAGCAACAAGTTGATGAAAAGATACACTCAAATTGTTTGGGCACTTATCTTGAACCTACTATGTTTCAACATTACTCATGTTAAGATGGGATTGAACTCAATGGTTGATCGGTTAGTTGTTTTTGCATCCTCTCCTAATCGACAACTTCTGCCACAAAGACCTGATTTTACTTTTCAATCTCTATATCGTCCACATATCCCTAACAATATAGAATCATGGCAGGTCTTCCCTAGTGATGAGATCATCTGTGCTTTCATTCAAAATGAACCTTACAAGCCTAAGGAAATTATATCAATGGAATATAACAAGATTCCCAAGGGCTTAACTCATCTAGAAGTTCATTTTCATTGAGTGATGTAGGAAACAAAGAGAAACATAAAGAGGAGTCGAAAAGGAAGGTGGGTGAAACCATTTCCTTGAACATTGGAACACCCGAGTCTCCAAAGAATGTTAAAATAGGTGCCCAATGTTCTAATGAAGAAAAATTGAATTTTTCCAAACTGCTTGGTGAATTTCAAGATGTTTTTTCTTGGTCTTATGAGGATCTTCGTGGTTTTTATCCTACTCTTATACAACATTCTATTCCTATAAAGGAGGGCATAAAACCAGTTAGGAAAAAACAAAGACCTATCAACCCTGCACTGGAAGCAACTATTCGAAAGGAGTTGGAAAAACTCTTGAAAGCTGGGATTATCTTTCCGGTTAAGTATTCAGAATGGGTTTCTAATTTAGTTCATGTTTGGAAAACAACTGGTCAAATCAGATTATGCATAGATTTTCGTGCATTAAATAGAGCTAGCATAAAAGATCACTTTCCTCTCCCTAATATGGAAATGATTTTGTCACAAGTCGCAGGGTCGCAAATGATGTCCTTACTTGACGGTTTCTCTAGTTACAATCAAATCAAGGTAAAGAGGGAAGATAAATATAAAACCACCTTTATTACTCGTTGGGGAACTTTCGCGTATGAACGTATGCCTTTTTTCTTATCCAATGAAAGTGTCATTTTCCAAAGGGCTATGCAAATAAATTTTGATGATTTGATTGACAAGATTATTCATATCTATCTTGATGACTTAACTGTGTACTCTAAAAGACGATCAAATGTTTCAAAGCTTCAAAAATTATGGTTGGGTTGTTGAAATAATGTAACTGCAAATAGTATTCTAATTATTATTTGATATATTATTCATCAGATCAATCCCCACTGTGGATTGATCTTGTCAACTATTGTAATAGGACCAAATCCCCTTTTGCGGATTGGTCAAATGTTAATTATAATAGGCAGAATAAGAAGTCGGCCCCAGCAGATATTAAAGAGGCCCCAGAATGTAATTAAGGTGGTTATAACCACCCAGTGGGAGAAGTCGGCCCTGCTAGTGAAGAGACACTTCACATGTGCCAGTCTAATATAAATAAGGAGGCTAGCACCTCACTTAGACACACAACTCACTTGCTCATTTTGAGAGACAAGTTTCATATCTGTTGTTAAAGAAGAAGGAGAGAGAGAGTGGCACATATCTAGAAGAGGATCTTCTGCATTAGTTTAAGAGATCTCTTGGCATTGTATTGGCTAGCTATATTAAGGAAGTTTTGTTGGATTTTCTTCTCCTAGAGGGTTTCCCAAGATAAATGTTGTGTCTCTTGTGATTGTGTATTTCTCAGTGATCTTGGATTATGCTATTGTTATCTAATGAAATGCAAAGAACTATAATAATGGATTAAACATTAACATGGTATCAGAGCCAAGCTGAAGGAAGCATCTTTCAC
>ML776928.1:203307-278509 GCA_009831015.1 Picea engelmannii
CCCTCCCCTAAGGATCAATTTGGCACTCTCAGCACACCTTTTTAGTGGCTGGATCTCCCGGAAAGTGAAACCCTAGTTTCACAAAGTACCATAAGTACCAGAAAACCAGTGCACCAGAAGTACCAGAGTACCAGAAGTACTAGAAGCACCAGTCCAGAAATCCACAAATCAAATTTGGAGCAAAAGTTGGATTTTCTCATATCCAAACACACCAGGATACTCGCCTTAGCCAAGCGCACCTCCTGGTAAGTTCAGTTTTTTATTTTGAGCACTTTCATTTTTCAGTCATTTTCCTAGCTCCAAGTAAAGATGTCTGCAAGCGTTAAGCTTGTTGACAATATAGGAGTGGAAAACTTTCGTTATTGGAAGTATAGGATTGGCCTCATTCTTTAAGAGAATTACCTAGCAAGATTCGTCAAATAAGAAGTACCAAAACCCACCGATGCTACAGAAAATGAAAAGCATCAAAAGGACACGGTCAGGGGCCAAAAGAATCATTGAATATTCAATCAAAGACCACCCGATCCCTTATGTGTCATCTAAGAAGACTCCGAAATAAATTTTTGATGCCTTGACCAGACTATATGAAGGAAAGAACATAAATCGGAAGATGAATCTAAGAACTCAACTGAAGAATACAAGGATGCAAAAAGGAGAAATGATTCAGGAATACTTCTCCAGAATCTCAGAATTCAAAGAACAGATAGAAGATATTGGAGATACCATAGATGAAGATGAACTCATAATGAAGGCCCTAAATGGTCTCACAAGACCTTGGGATGCATTCATCCAAATGATATGTGCCAGAACGGAGAAACTAAAGTTTGATAGTCTATGGGAAGAATGCATCCAAGAAGAAACAAGAGTAGTGAATCATGAAGCGTTACTAGCAAGGGATGATGATCAAGCCCTAGATATTCACACCAAAGGAGGAAGGAAGAAACCCTACTTCCAAAAGGAAACTCATAAAGAGCCTCAACAGTGAAACAAATTCAATCATAAGGAATCTCATTCAAGGATATTTCAGAAGAAAGGACAATGAAAGGAAAGGGACTACTCATCTGTACAATGCTATCATTGTGACAAGATGGGACACATTGTGAAGTTTTGTCTAGCTAGACGAGAAGAATACAAGAGAAAACACAAGAGGCTCCATGCCCATGTAGTCGAAGATGAAGAGCCACCCGCAAAGATGATACGAGAGCAGATCAAAGACCATGTCTTGATCTCAACCATCTCAGGATCTGTAATAGCCGGAGAGGACACTTGGCTCATTTATAGTGGTGCATCCAAGAACATGACGGGACAAAGAAACATTCTCTCTTGTATCTCAGAAAATAAGTTTTCTCAGAAAGTAACACATGGAGATGATTACCAATATCCCATCAAGGGAGTGGGAGAATCAAACCATAAACTGAATTCAGCGAATTCACTAAAAATGAAGGACGTACTATATGTACCAGGCTTGAAGAAGAACCTACTCTCCATTTCATCTTTAGAAAAGAAAGGCTTCAGAGTTTCCTTTATAGATGGAGAAGTTCTTATGTGGACTAAAGGAGAAACCTTAAATGAAGCAATCGTCATTGGAAGTGAAGAAAATGGCTTGTATAAACTAAAGGGTCACTCAAAGGTTGCCATGACCCATGCCATTGAAAACTCATGTGAACTTTGGCACAGAAGGTTAGCCCACATCAACTACAAGGCACTACCATACATATGCAAAGCAGTCACAGGTTTACCAGAACTCAAAGGTGACCATAAAGGCATATGCAATGGATGTGCACAAGGGAAGAACATCAAGAACCCGTTTTTGAAGAGGGACAACAAGACATAAGGAGTCCTATAACTCATCCATTCAGATGTATGTGGCCCAATGCCATCATCCTCCATTAGTGGGTATGTATATTATGTATCATTCATTGATGATTACTCTCGTAAAACCTAGATATATTTCTTGAAAACTAAAGATGAAGTGTTCAACAAGTTCAAGGAATTCAAAGCCTTGATAGAGAACCTTTTTGAAAGAAATATTAAGATACTCAGGTCAGATAATGGAGGAGAATATACCTCAAAAGACTTTGTGAGCTTCTGCAAATATGTTGGGATCAAGAGGGAACTCACTACTCCCTATAATCCCCAACAAAATGGTGTAGCTGAATGAAAGAACAGAACCATACTGGAAGTTGTGAAGACTATGATCCATGATCAAGATCTTCCTATGTGCTTATGGGCAGAAGCAGTAATGGCAGCTGTATATGTGTAGAACCGATTGTCCCATAGTGCACTTGGGCTCAAGACACCAGAAGAGATGTTCACCAGAAAGAATCCAGAGGTAAGATGGCTCAAAATATTTGGAGGTCCAGTGTTTATTCATATACCTAGAGAAAAGAGAAACAAGCTAGACCCTTCAGGAAAGAAGGGAATATTTGTGGGATACTGTGAGGTCTCCAAAGCCTTCAGAATCTATATATCAGGTCAACATCACATTGATATTAGTAGGGATGTGACCTTTGATGAAGATGCAGCGCTCAAGAAATCTAAACTATGCCAGCTTGAAGAAGTATATGAAGAGGAACCCGTAATCCCCAGTACTGCAATGAGGGAGGTTCCTAGAGCTTTAGAACCAATGAGGGAAGTCGTAACTTCCCCTGATGAGGAACTTCTAAAAGACCATGATATAGTAGAAGTGCAAGAACCTCCTCAAATGACGATCCTCCATAAAATAAAGCTAGCTTGGGCTAGAGAGCTTATTCAAGATGGAGAGAAGTACGGTGTTCCCCAAGGAACTACGAGACAAGTGAAAATACCAAATCCATTCTCCAATTATACGGCTTTGATGTGTGATCTCCTAGAAGAGGAGCCTACCTACTTTGAAGAAGCCATTCAAAGGAAAGAATGGGCAGATGCCATGATAGAGGAATACCAATCCATAATGAAGAACGAAGTATGGGAAATAGTTCCCAGACCGAAGAATAAAGATGTGGTATCCTCTAGATGGATATTCAAAATAAAACATGTTGTTGATGGAAGTATTGAGAAGTATAAAGAAAGATTTGTCGCTTGTGGATTTTCCCAGAAGGAAGGCATTGAATATGAAGAGACATTCGCTCTTGTGGCCAGATACACTTCGATCAGAACCATCATAGCTCTTGCAGCTAAGATGAAGTGGAAGCTACACCAGATGGATGTGAAGACAACTTTCCTAAATAGTTTCATCAAAGAGGAAGTGTATATAGAGAAACCTCAAGGATTTGAGGTTGAAGACAGGAAGTCTCATGTCTGCAAATTGAAGAAAGCCTTATACGAATTGAAGCAAGCTCCTAGAGCTTGGTATGGACGTATAGACAGTTTCTTGATGAGCTTAGGCTTTACCAAGAGTAAATCAGACTCTAACCTCTACATCAAAATCATGAATAATGAGCTAGTAATCTTACTGCTATATGTGGATGACTTATTCTTAACTGGAGAAGAAAATCTCATCACTAAATGTAAAAAGAGACTTGCCTCGGAATTTGAAATGAAATACCTTGGCCTAATGCATTATTTCTTAAGTCTTGAGGTATGGCAGAGTCCTGAGAGGATCTTCCTTAACCAAGGGAAGTACACAGTCGAAATCTTGAAGAGATTCGACATGTTGAAATGCAAGCCCATGAATACACCCATGGAAGCGAAGTTGAAGCTGTTGGTCGATACTTCGTCAGAATTGATTGATGCCACACTGTACAGACAGATTATTGGATCGTTGATGTACCTGACAAACACCAGACCAAAAATTTGTTTTGTCATGAACACCTTGAGTCAGTTTCTGGTAGAACCCAGACGTGTTCACCTAGTAGCTGCAAAACATGTGATGAGGTACCTTAAAGGTACAATAGATTGTGGTCTCAGCTATGATGGAGATCATGATTTCACATTGAGTGAATATACTGATGCATATTGGGCAGGAAGGGTTTCTGACAGGAAAATAACTTTAGGATGTTGTTTCAGTTTGGGATCAGCGATGATCTCATGGTAGAGTAGGAAGCAATATAGTATTTCTCTCAACATAGCGGAAGCAGAATACATTGTTGCATGTTCTGCCAGCTGTGAAGCTATATGGATTCGAAAGTTGTTGACCGACCTATTTGACTTAGAGATGAGAGCAACCTTGATTCTATGTGACAACCAGAGCTGCATAAATATTACAGAGAATCTTGTATTCCACGACAGGTCGAAGCACATAGAGATTCGTTATCATTACATCTGTGACATGGTGCAGAGAGGAGCCTTAAAGCTCTAGTACATTAGCACGGATGAACAAGTTGCTGACATGTTGACCAAGCCACTATCTTGTATAAAGTTTGAGTACTTTCGAGATAAGATTGGTATAGTCCAAAAGGACCCTCCTCGAAAGGGGGAGTAGATTTTGTGATGAGACATCTCTTACTTCTGACCTGATGGTTGCGATGAAAAGCAAGATGATGTGATATGACTAGTACTGTGCTTCCAGTTGGATAGTTGTCACGTAAATCTAGTCTAGTATCCTGCTTCCGACCTGATGGTTGTGACATAAAGAAGGACGAGTACCTTGCTTCTGACCTGATGGTTACGACGTAAAGCATGATGACGTGTGACTAGTACTATGCTTCCGGCTGTATAGCTGCGATGTAAAGAAAGTCTAGTTCCTTGCTTTCGACATGATGGTTGTGACATAAAGCAGGATGTGTACCTTTCTTCTGACCTGATGGTTGTGACATAAAGCAATATTATATGATGAGACTAGCACTGAGCTTCCAGATGGATACCTGTGACGTAAAGCCAATCTAGTATCTTGCTTCCGACCTGATGGTTGTGACGTAAAGCAAGACGAGTATCTTGCTTCCATCTTGAGTGCTATGACGTGAAGCAAGACGATGCGATGAGACTAGTACTGTGCTTCCATCTTGATAGTTGTGACATAAATACAGTCTAGTATCTTGCTTCCAGCCTGAGTGCTATGACGTAAAGCAAGACATTGAGATGAGACAAGTACTGAGCTTCCAGCTTGACAGTTGTGACGTAAAGCCATTCTTGTATTATGATGAGCCAGCCTTGTGCTGTGATGATGATGATGTATCATTTTTTATACTAATACATATTGATGTAGATGATGATGGCATTCCTTTGAGAATGACGATGCTATCGATGAAGAAAATTTCCAATGATTTATAGATACGCCAGTCAGTGTTCCAAGATGATATTTATGATGTTGTCCTCTCACCCACTTTATGTTGTTGATGATGTTGTCCTCTCTCTCTCGCATGATGTTGTTGAAGAATACCCTTCTTGTTAAGGGGGAGTGTTGAAATAATGTAACTGCAAAAAGTATTCTAATTATTATTTGATATATTATTCATCGAATCAATCCCCATTGTGGATTGATCTTGTCGGCTATTGTAATAGGACCAAATCTCATTTTGCGGATTGGTCAAATGTTAATTATAATAGGTAGAATAAGAAGTCGGCCCTAGCAGATATTAAAGAGGCCCCATAATGTAATTAAGGTGGTTATAACCACCCAGTGGGAGAAGTCAGCCCTGCTAGTGAAGAGACACTTCACACGTGCCAGTCTAATATAAATAAGGAGGCTAGTGCCTCACTTAGACACACAACTCACTTGCTCATTTTGAGAGACAATTTTTGGATCTACTATTAAAGAAGAAGGAGAGAGAGAGTGGATCATATCTGGGAGAGGATCTTATGCATTAGTTTAAGAGATCTCTTAGCATTGTATTGGCTATCTATATTAAGGACGTTTTGCTGGGTTTTCTTCCCCTAGAGGGTTTCCCAGGATAAATGTTGTGTCTCTTGTGATTGTGTATTTCTTAGTGATCTTGGATTATGCTATTGTTATCTAATGAAATGCAAAGAACTATAATAATGGCTTAAACATTAACATGGGTCCTTTCAAGATCGCTTTTGTCCTGGGTGAAAACTATTACATTCTAAAGGATTTATAAGAGCGATTGTTTTCCTATAGCACTAATGGTTCACACTTAAAACATTACGTGGAACCAACTTGAAGAGTTTAACACTTTTTGGATTGTTTTGTATTTTAGTAGTTCAATTCTGCTTTCATTTTAGTAGTTTTCATTTCTTCTTTTTCAATTCTACTTTTACACTAGTTTTCAATTTTTCTTTCATTTTAGTAGTTTTCTTTCTGTTTTTTTCATTTCTGTCTTTCCATTTCTGTTGTTTTCAATTTTGCAATTTCATTTCTGTTATGACATTTCTTTCTTTTCTTTTTATGATTTCAATTTTTGTCAAGAATAAAATGTTGGATCAGTTCTGCCACAACGACACTCCTGCAAAGTATTGTTAGTCAATAACAATCAAGCTTACACTGATATTATGATGTTCCCCCTGTAGGCATCATTGAATTTGTTTTCTTCTTTCACTGTTGTTCTATGAGATAGTTGGTTACATCTCGCTTCTGCTTTCCATTTCCTCATCCATTTTGAGATTCAAAAGAGCAAGTCCATAAAAAATTTCTCCTTGAAGTCAAGAACAAATTTTGGTTGAATGATTATGCTTAAAGGGATAAAACCCATCATACTTAACACTTTCCACAAGTTATTCCCAAATTCTTGGTCAATTTTCCATTAAATCCGCTCACTTCCCCCATGTTGCATAATCATTCTGATTTATATCTTCTTGATCCGATGTTACCTGGTCTGTAAAACCATACATTTTGATTTCTTAATCTGTTGGAAACAAATTTCCCTATGGAATCACGAGTTTGTTGACGATTAAAATCACAACGAGGAATTTCTCCCACAAAGTATTGCTAAAGCCCTATTATTTAAACTATGATAATAATATAATACTAGAAGGTGGGACCCCCTTGTAGACTGGAAGCTCAAAGATAGGCATATCATACATTTTTTGTTGTTGTTTCGACGTTGCTTACACAGTCCTATATGGTTGAAAATGTAGTCTTGGTTTCATTTTGACATGGTAATAGGTGGATGATACATTTTATGGGATGTTTCTTCAATTCAACGCATTCTTTTTATGTTATGATGGGCATATATTTACAGTTTCTATGACTTGATCATGTCACAAATCATCGTGATCCACTACCTGGCCACATGCACACAAGAAACATGTTAGTAATAACATAATCAAAGCAAAGAAAATAAACTTATGAAAAAAGTCCTAAAAGGAAAGGATCTATGTTTGAGTTATGTTAAGGATTATATGCATATGAAAAGGTGCTAGTGTTAATCCTAACTATTAAATGTTTGGTTAGTGGCTATGCGATTTTCATTTGATTATTTTGGGCGCATATGGTATGGAATGAAGAGCTTGGAAAAGGTTAACGTGAATGTTTTAGGTGGTGCATTGGGAAAGGAATATCGTCGCAGATTTCAATGGTTTGGAAGTTAATTACATGGTTTAAATGATATGGTGAGTGTTGGTTGTCTTGTACTTAGGAATTGAATAGGATAGGATATGGAAGCGACGTGCAATAAATGCACGTCACTCCATACTCCCCCCATCAGGTAGTCACCCTAGTATGGTTTTTTGTTTCATTTCGGTATGTTGGTGGTTAAGCTTTGCATTTCAGGCTTGGGAAGAAAACCCTCGTCCAACTCACCCTTTTAAGATCTCTGTTACAGGTATGGTTGTTTTTCACCCCATCCATGAATTACGCTATGTGTATGAACAAACAATGGCTCAGTAATGCTTGGGTTTGTGTTTTCCTGAGAATTTCAACTGTGTAAATGCGTGATTATTCTCTCTGGAATGACTGTGTAATTGTTTGGATTGCAAGAAAAAGAATTGGTTTTTTGAGTTGTGCATTCATGGGTTGCTCTGTTGGTTAAAATTGTGGTGGGTCTCTGTGGATTTTTTAAATGAATATTGGTTATATAATTCTTTGTGTTTTAACGGTGGAGGGTTTTAGCTTAGTGTATTATTTTCGGTTGCTTCCTCACAGTCATGAGGATAACCCTATCCAATCGTGTTTAGACTTCCATTTGGTTGTTGTGTATTTTTCATACCAGAGTCATGGTTGTGGGCTCACTGTCTTAGCACCAAAGTATCTCATAAATTCGTCTTAGGGTGGTCATAGTGTTGATATATACCGTATGGTTATGGAGTAATATGAGTTATTCCTCGGTGTTATGCATCCTCACTGACACAGTTGTCAAATGGTTTGTCTCTTAAGAAAATAGACAGAGGTTATACCTCTGTATGTTCTTGGTAACTATCATTGTTCAGTGGACATTCACTTCTCCTCTGCAAACATAAAACACACTATGTGCATCGGTTTTCTACCCTAGTCGTCGTTGTTTCCTTTGTGGCTAACTATTGTTCCATTACCCAAACCAGGAGTTATAAAGAAACCCTGCGGTTTTCTACTGTGCTTGTATCGAAGGGTCTTTACCTGTGGTTGATATGCCTCTAAGGACCTCCAGTTCTCTATGCTATTGTTGAATGAGCACGCCCTTGATTGTCTCCTTGTATTTGTTGTGACAGATCCCACCTTGAATCTCCAACTGTTCTTGTTCCCGTCGATCATCTTCTTGGTGGTCAAAGGTTGGTTATCAAGTGGAGTGATTATGAAATTTTTCACCGAGTTCCTATCTCATATTTCTATCTTAAATTGATCGAAAGGCTGTGATTTGGAATGAGTAATAATATGCAGTCAAGGGCTTCCTCTTTTTCGTTATACTCCCGATCTCTGTGTTCTTACAACATTGTCTTGATTGGAAATTGGAGATTCATGTGTGTTTCACTAAGCCTGATCAGGGTTATAGATGATTATGGAAATGGTGACTGTGTGTATTTTGTTATGTTCACTATGTGTATATTATTGAATCATCATGCATATTGGAAATAGTTACATTAACAGTGACGAGGTTCGAAGTTTTATAAGGATTATGGTTTCATTGCAAAACCTTATTTGTTGATATAATGAAGAAAGTGTGTAATCGAGCATGTTTGGAAGTCTGTTTGATTTGGAAAGGGACCTTTGCATATGTTTTAATTGGTCGATTATGAATTGATAGACAATGTATGATATGTTTATAGTGATGCATTATGGGATAGAGGTGGAGCAATGTTGTTGTGTGTTTTCTTTAAATGCTTAAAGGAAAAGAAAAGAAATTAAAGACTAAGCACTTTCTTAATAGGATTGTTGAATAGAAAGTTGTTTATAATTGCACATACAATTCTAAATTAATAATTTTGAGAAATTTAAATGTTGTGACAGCAAACAATTTGATACACGGTGAGTGTTGATATGGTGTTGGTATTTTTTGTATTGAGTTTAGTACAAAGTTATGTTTTACTCGATTTGTTTTATGATTAGTATTTGTTATTTCCCTTCCATTCTCTCACTTTTCTACACATTACAAATACCCTCACCTTCCTAGATTCACTATTCACGCCCTGTTCTTAAAATTAAATTATAGTTAAATGAAAACTATGTATTATAGCAATTTAAGAATGGTACATGGATGAGTTACAATTGATATGTTTTTTTATTACAACACGGTTGATTTTTGATGATTTGTTTATCAGCAATCCTGATCTACCCCCTTCATTTTACCACTTTTTGCTCAATACAATCCCTCATATATACCAGAACCCTTATTCACCCCTTGCTCATTGACAAGTATTAAACCATTTTTATGGATTGGATTGCATGATTCTGATGTGTTGTTGAGCCAAACTTTGTTTCATATTTAAAGATATGCCATATATGGTTTGTTGAAGAACCTATTTGCTAATAAATAATGCATACATGAATGAGCTTCTTCAGCAGAGGTAGCCATGGTCGGAATAACAGGGGAAGATGAAATTGGAACAAGGGCCCTAGAAGACCAAGGTTTGCTATACATTTTGATGTAGACTCACAAGAGTTGAACCAGTTATTCCAAGTTGGGTTTTTCAACTGGATTGGACAAGGAGTGGTCCAACCTAGGCTAGAAAGGCCTCCTTTCAAAGCCCCGCATGTCCCTGGTATCCCATTTCCCCCTCATGTCTCATTACAACCTAAAGTCCCTGAAAATGATGAATGGTAAGAGATTGTCCACCCAATAGTCCCCCAACATCGTGGTTGGCCCAATTTGTCTCTACTTCCTCGTCCTCCACTAGTTAACCCAATTGTACAATATGCCCCTACACACTCACCAGTACAGTCTTCCCACGCAAGCAATAGATTAAAACTGAATCCCACCATGCACCCGATAAAGGAAAAGTTGATGTTTCCCCCTCCTCTCCCTCAAATGACTCTACCAAATCCGTTTCATCCCGCCTGCATTTGAGAGATGATTTCTCTCATGTTATCAGTGAGATTAGGCCTAAAGGATCCACACAGCCTAAGGAAAATTCAGATAAATAAAAGGGAGGCAACAACAACAAGGGGAAAATTGCCTCCTAGAGTGGAAAATATGTCTTTTGAGTGTTTTTGTTTATTGATTGTTGAGAACAGTTGACTGCTGAAGTTTTTCGACAACACACTATTTTTGGATATGTTGGATATTATATTTTTTGGATATGGTTTCAAATATCATTGATATTAATTTTCAAAATTATGAGAGTGATGATGGGATCCACAAGGAGGGATGTGTTTGATTGATTAACTAGTTGTGTTATGTTTGTTAAGAAACTAAAGGGAGTCACAAGGGGTCCCACCTACTATTTATTATTTATTAAAGACCCTTATTATTGTTTTTTTTAATTTTCCCCCTAAACTAAAAGTTAGTTGAGTTTTGATTAACTTAACTAAAAGAGGTAGTTTAACTAATTCAACTAATTATGATTGCTTAAAGGCAAAAGGAGAAGGAGGAACACGAAGAGGATAGAAGGATAAAAGCATACTAAGGTCTGCTCTTGAGTTTTTTTTTAGATAGTTTAGTTTTCATTCATTTTTTAATTCATTGAAAGCCTAATTTTGTTTTATGACAGCAGGGCCCTATTGTAGAAAACAAGATTCAAGGTTGAATTACATCATTCAGACACTTGTTTTTCAGAGGTGTTGATCTATCTTTGATAGTCTGTGTAGACTTGTCTATTTGTGAATTAAATTTCATGACTGATAAAGGATATTGTGCAAAGTTGAGTGGACAACAATCTGTGGCAAGTTGATCCAGCTTTTAAAGTTCATTTTTTTACTTTGTGTTGAAATTCCTTTTGTATGGTTTTCATCGGGGACATCTAAGTTTAACTTTGGTCCAAACTTCCTAAGGGAATTTTGTAAAGATAGCAATTCTTTTGATAAATTGGAATGAAATAAGTGATTTCTTTTTGTCTCATATATGTTAATCATTGACTTGGTATTTTTGCTTTTGTCTCTACATTTACTTGTGCATCTATTATATTCAGAAAATTACATAAATATTGAATTTTTCAGCAATCTTTTATTTATAAGAAAATCATCATAATCCCTTGTAACCAATACTTGTGGATTAGGAAACAATTTTTGAGGCTATAAACATAGGGTGATATTCTCGTCTATATTGCTTCATCCAAGAAAGATCTGAAAATGCTTGAGTAAGATCATTTCATATCTTTTCCTCAACACCCGAGCTTTGAGGTCACCTCGACGCTACAATCTCATCAAGAAGTATATGTCCTCAACTTCAACCCTTAATGGTTGTCCATCAAGGTTGAAGGTCTTAGTATCTGGATCCCATTAGTTCACAAGCAGCTGAAGTAATATCACTTGACCCATCATACCTTTGAGAGCCCAAAACTTGTATAGCCCACATCTTTTTAAGTCCATATGGGCCCCTAGATCTCTCTCCACTATATCATCCACATCTTTATGCTCTCTTTCTCTCCACTCTAGCACCATCGTGCAAGATTCAAACCATTTTTTGAGTTAGCAACATTTTAAAAAAACCGTATCCACGGACATGTACACGAGCTACAATGTACACAGTCATGTATAGTTCTTCTTATACACTATTTTTTTTGCAAATACTCGCGTATAGGTATGCGTATACATGACCCGGTGATATGTATCCTGCATACACCTTAGTTTCTAAGTTGTGCCCTAAATAACTTAGAAAAGGAAGCCTAAATACAAATTTTAATCCACCAAAAACAAAGAGGGGAGCAATATGAATTACTTGGTCCAGACGGTTGTTAATTCTGTCACTCGTAGCCCCCATAATCAACAGTTAAAATTCAGAGGCAATTTGGTCCAAAATACACTATTTGGGTAAAAAATACAAATGGTATAGTAAAATTGTTTTTTTTTAACTATTTATAGCAAATTTTTACCCACTTTACATAGTTTTGTAAAATATTTTGGCCTAATGGACTAATACGACAGTGGATGGAGTTGGTTTTGGTGGTTTTATCCATGGATTCTTGCGGTTTTCAGTGCCATGTTGCCCATTCATAACTTTGGACAGGTATTTTCGTCACCTAGCATATAGGATAGGTATCCAATCCACCATGCACACTTGCATCATCCTATGACTACAACTCAATTTCCTTAGGTACAAACCCATTTAATAGCAACACATAACCTTCTATATACAACTAGAAGTGTTGTTCTTGAATGGTATAGACTTACCAAACATGGGTACCCTAGTTAGATCCCCTGCTTCATTCGGTGCTCATGCAGAGATTTTTGTCTGTAGGATCGAGAGTCCCTTATAGCTAATACATGATTTTATGTTTGAACCTCATTTCTTACTCATAAACATGTTGAACTATACCTAGAGGAATCCCAATGAGTTTGATTTAAGCTCTTTTCTGACTCTCTAAACAATTGAAAAGATTGTCGAGTGAACTTGTCTCTTTCACACTCGTAAATTGGATTTGAAAGGTCGTCTATTTGGTGTAAGTTTACCCCTTTTTCAAACCAAGTAGACTAAGATTACGAAAATGAATTTTTTTGGTTTTAAGTTGTAATTGCATCTCATTCTCTTACTTGCATTATTGAGCCTATTGTCAGTTCTCTCTTTTGCGTTATAAGCCTTTCACCTCAACAGTTGGCATCATCAGCCAAGAAGAGCCTTGTTTATCTCCTTTGCAGCTTGACACCCTATACCCAGGAGGAAACATTCCCCCAAGTTTCCATCTCCCGCATGCACCTCCTTGCATTGAGAATAGGTATGTTCCACTGTTGGAACTAGTTTCTTATGTGCGACACTCGTTTCCTCCTCTGTATCATAGCATCCATTTGACTATGGAAAAAAAAAAAACAGGCAGGAAGAGAATATTATCTTATATTGGCAGCAATCGTGTTTCCTTTTAATAGAGCACAAATTTTTTGAGTCCACATGTCATCAAAATTTTGGGTTTAGCATGACCTTAGGAAGTTGAGCTCATTACGTAGATTTTAGTCCCATGAATGGTTACTCTTCCAATCCCTATGGATATTTTGATTGATTCCTTCTGCATCACAAAGTTTCATCAGCGAGTCTATGCTGCCAGAGTCATCCATATGTCTCATGCTCTTGTTCAAAGGATGTCTATCAACCTATGTTGTCCATTCCTCATATTTCTTGACTTTGGATGTTATCCATACCCTCAATGTGTCTCAGAATTACATGAAGTTGTAGTCCTATTGTGCACCCTGGTCCTACTTTCCTCATTGGTAGGTAACCTTGAACTCAGTAGTCAATATTTCATCATTGGTCGTTGACTGGGTGGTTTCCCTTGTGTTCGATGGTAAGAAATCTATTCACACATTGGGATTCATGTAGTGTATTGGATGCCATTATCCTTATTGATGGTTTCCTCACCTTTGTCAGCATTTTTCCTTATTGGATGTTATTCATAGGGTCTTTTTTGTGTATCGCTTGCATCTGGCACACGTGAAAGACACACATGGTCGTTGGTTCGTGAACATGTTCTTCGCCCAATTTTCTCCAAATCATCAAGATATTGCTGTGCACCTTGTGTTGAATGATGAGATATGCCTCAATGCTCTCCTTTCAGTGGTTCTCTTTCCATCGACTTCAACCCATATATTCTAGAAACGAGATCTAGAGTCCTATGAGTACCTAAAGGCTTGCAGTCATTAATGGCAGGTCCTCTCGCCATGGACAGTTGGAATACATCAATGTTTGTTGATCGGTGGATTCTTCAAGTGTTCGACCCTGACACCTTTATTCACACTTGTAAGAATGTACTCAGTGCCTTGATACCTACTTTCATTATCGGTAGGTTTTCTCACGTTTGTTAATGGTATACCTTAATGACTAGTAATCAAACGAAATCTCATTGTGTTTGACCTCAACTCCTTTACTCACATGATGTAGACTTGAACCTTTGGCAGAATGTGTAGAAGACTTCAAGACATCAGTTCATAGTCGCATCTTTCCTTAATTGTTTCTATCTTTCATTGGACCAGTACATATCTGACTTCAATGATCATGGGGGATCAGATTGTACTCCATTGTATATAGATATCTTCAGATTGATTTTGAGACTGGTTTTACTGGGACTTGTTCGTTACTATGAAAACTTTTGGCATGTAGCCAACTTTGTATTACCTACTCATGGCCATGAATAGTTGTTTGGTATATTTTCACATGGATCTGCAGTGTAATTCAAATTGGCATCCATGTGCGCAAAGTCAGTGTAGATTGTAATATTCTGAGGAGCAACTAGTTCTTCCAGTTGGGTCCTCATTACTCCACTTCTGGGTATTATAATGTATTTTGGCCATCGCAGATACTCCTCTGACCTAACACATTAGGGGGCATTTTTTATAGCAATAGTTTCCTCACCCTATGCAAATTTTCTCAGAAGGCATTTTTCCATTTCCCAATGTCGACTTGAAGTCTGTTTTTGCAAATCTCAAAGATAAAAACAATATTTTTCCACATATACACACCCTAACTATTATACATCATGTGTATACGTAGTTTTCACCACTACAGTCAGCGTACATCGGGTTTTGTGCCCAAAATTAAAAAATAGTGTCGGGTTTCTATGTCACATCACAGGATCCATGATCCTTGACCTTCCATATACTGGAAACGTTTCAACTCGGCCCTTCAGTTCCACTTGAAGGATATAAATGGGCCATATATGAGCTATGGAAAAGAGGAGAAGAATTCAAATTTGAGAGAAAAGTTACTCTGGAGAAATTATTCACTTCATATTGAGTCTGCATCCCTTTATCCTTTTAAGTCTGAACACATTGTTCAGCCCCCAATCTCTTCCCTACTTGATTGAGAACCTCATTGTCTCTCTTATATGAGATTGCCTTTGGTGGAGGATTGAAGTGGTGGAGGCCCATCTGGAAGGGACTTAGTTTCTCAGTTCTGAACTGTGCTGACACAGAAGTTTGTAATTCATTCACTTTTGTCGATTACATTTTAATAGAAATACTCTTTTCTCGTCCAATTAATATCTTGCAAATATTTGAATTGTTATTCCATGGGAATATTTGTTATGAATGTTGATGGATTATGCTATTGAATGTGCTAACTCTATATACTATGACCATATGCTTGTGTTTCTTGGTTGTTGAGGAAAACTTGCAGGTGTATTTCTTTGAGTCAAGTGCTCAATGGTGGACTTCATCGAACGTCTGGATGAGGTAGGATCTTTATCTTGTCTTGTTAGCATATTTCTTTATATAGAATACCTGGGATTAGAGTTGATTTCTGAATTCATTCCATTTTTTGTGGCTTACCCCTAGCCATAGAGAGATTTTCCTCGTAACAACCGTCAAAACTGATCTCGAAATAGTTCTCTTGGGATTTCTGAGAAATATAAAGTTTGTTACAAAGATTTGAAATTTAAATGTGTTTTTCCAAAGGATTGGGATTGGGGCTCCCACAGACCGTAAAGAAAATATATGAAAGAATTAATTTGTGGAAATAATATGATGAGTGATGACATAGTAGAAAGACCTAGAAAGAAGATGGGAAGAGGTTATCATATTTCAGTTAAACCTTTCTAGTCAAAAAAGCAAAGTAATTGGATGGAAAACTGATAAAAAAATGATAAAGAAAGCAACCCGAAACACTATGTGCAGGTGAAAAGTCTACTCCTTCTCACTTTGGTTCTACTTAAACTATTGGATCCTGCAGAGTCCCAAAAAACGGTCTATTTCCAGCTCATAGCTGAATTCATGCGAATATATTTCCCTCCACTCGGGTTAACCAACTTTTTTGGGGCCATGGATAATAAAGATCTCTGGGTGAGACAGAGGTTATAAAGGAGTTTCAGGTCCCAAGGGGGAGGTCTGAGGTGGTCCCAATGAGTGTCAGAAAGCGGCATCCAAACCAACAACATCTATTCCATTCTAGCCCTCGATATCCCCTTAATTTATATAGCTTGTTCAAGAGCTAGTTGGACCAACAACATGAGTCTTGGGACTAACTACCCTAACTACCTTGGGAGGTCAAGTTACAGTATGGGAAGGGGGAATGGGACCTTGTAATCAATCTCAATTTCCTAGGACAACATAAACTTACTATGATGGTCTCTCTCTCATTTACTTGCTTGTTGATGTCCTTTTATTTTCCTCGTTGTCATTTATAGGAACTATCTCAACTGTTGTTTCTTGGCCTTCTTTAGTTAATTTATCAATTTCCTTCTTAAACCAATATTCAATGTAATTTTTCAATTGCGCAACATTTATTTCATGCTTTATTTTTATATTAAATCATTCACCTTCCAAATCTCTTAGGTCATGAGAAATTCCATGTATTTCCTCCTCATTATCTTGATTTTTCATAAAATAATAAAGAAACCAATTATCTATCTCTTCTTCATTACATTCAATTATGTCATAAAAAAATTCAGCCAATAACCCCTTTAACATCTCGACTTGTTCATCAAATTGTTTCCTTGTCATACACATTGAATTGAGAATTAACTTAATATCTTGCACCTCATCGGTGCTTCCTTCCAGATCTAACTTTGTGAGTCTTTTGAATAATTATTCTCTTTTCACTATGGCTTCGTTGCATGCTTGGACAATGTTATTCAAATTCTTGATCTTTTCTTTCCAACTTGCATTCAACTGTTTAATTTGACTTGGAGAAGGCAGATCCTCTTCTCTCATTTTCAATTTTGTCATGTTTGAGACTTTTATACCAAATGGTAAAACATCATTTGTGTAGAATCCTTCTTCATTCTTTAAATTAGCTTAGAGATATTCATGAAAAACATGTTCTCTGGAACTGAAAGAAACAATATTTTTTGATACCTCCCATGCTTCTATTATCAATGACATTCTCTTTTTAATCATTTTCTCTACATGAGTTCGGACTGCTATGAGAAAACTAGAAGATCTTTTTAATTTAATATCGGGTGTAGTTGGTTTAACCATTGTCAAAGGACTTTCCAGGATTGCAAGAGGCATCAAGGCAGTTTCCAATTCTCTGATCCTATCCTTTAATTTGACATTTTCATCTTCTAAACCATCAATAGAGTTGTCAAGCGCATCCCCAATTTCCCTATGGATTTTGGAAATTTGGGACGGTCGCATATCTTCCAGGTCGACCTTTGAGTGAGACTCTTCCTTTTTATTCTTCTGGTCACTCTTTCTACAATCAAATTTTTAGAATCTTTATAAAAAACAACACTTTGAAAAGTGAAGGATTCTTCTTCACTAAAGGTCTCATTTCCAATGACTTCCAATAAACAATTTTGCTGAGCCATATTTTTTGGTAGTTCTATTGTAGGAAATATTTTCTCAATATCTACTTCTAGTTCCATATCCTCCAAATAAAATCTTTGGATTTCATTTTCTATAAGATTATCTTCTTCCTCTTGCACTAAATTTTTCCTTTTCTTTCTCACAGGGAGTTTGTGTGAACTCTCAATTTTTCCAGGGGGAAGATTCTTCTCTCCCCCTCCACTGAAAATACTGTTGAAAACCTTTTTAACTGGGTGGGTTGTTGGAGAATAGCTCCTGGATGTAGTGTTCTTGGGAGTAACAACTGGAGATTGAGCACTTCTTTCACTGGTACCTTTTCCCCTTTGCTTTTGAAAATCATTACTACTAAGTAATGTTTCTAGATCGCCAACATCATGTACATGAGTGCTTTGGTTGTTACCCTCTTATTCTTTGTTCAATATAGTTTGAATGAAAGAGTTACTAAAACCCACTGAAAGAATATGTCCAACAAATATTTTGTTCGGATCAAAATCTTTGATCTTTTCAACATACTTTAAATTCACATTGTTGAAATGATTTGTAAATTCATCAATTTTATTTATATTTCTGAACATGAACTCTCTAATATTCCATGGCAAGGGAATAAATTGTTTTTTCCTTTTTTCATGGAAAAAATGTAACCATAGTTTATATTGCCTTGCCACCTATGTAATAAATAGTTTGTCAGATACATGATATGGGAGAAAAGAAGGATTCTCTTTCGAGAAAAATATCCTTATGACACTGTGATTCTCCATTTGTTATTTTGTCACTTTTTTCTCTAAAAATATGGTAGCTTGATCAGATATCCTTGAAGTGTTTTCGCCCAACAACAACCTTTTGAAGATTGACACAAAATTATTATAAACTTCATAGAAAAAAAGAGGGGTCTTATGTCTCCATAATGCCTGATACCAAAAGTTAATTGGATCTATTTCGCAATTCACCCTCTCACTTATGGTTAAGTTTTGGAATTGACAACAATGCACAATAGAAAATATCAGATAAGAGACCATAAAGAATTTTCTGTCATTTTTATAGTGTGATAACTAGGACACGATCTTAATAGAAATGAGTTTTCCCCGATACAAAATGGCATGTTCTTGTATTGTAAAATACATAATATATAAAATCATGCGAGAGATAGAAGCAGTACTTTCCTAACCTGTCAACCTGTTAAATATCCATGCAATTTCTCGATAAGGGTTTTTAAAAGACTCAACCTAGATCCTAGTTATGTATGTTGGGATAGATGCAGGATTGTCCAAATGTTTCGGCAAGAGGTCAAGCCCATTGTTATGTTTCTTCAATAATTCTCTGCAATCTTCACCTTTGAAAGTAAGAGTCAAGTCTGGCAGCTTTAACATCTTGCGAAAAACTTGAGGTGAAAGAGAAAACAGAGAATGATCATGGAGTTGTATAATTCTTTAACTTGATACGTACTTGTCCACACACCATGCAATGAATTCCTTACAATAAAAAACCTTAGGAACACACCCAACATGAGTGATTCCAGATGCCCAAATTGCATATTTTTGTGTAGAAGGAGAAGAACAATATGAATATGCTCTTGACCACTGAAATTTCTGGTCTTCACAACCAAATATATTCAGAGTATCACCACAAAAATGTTGTCTAGATGATGCTTCCATAGGTTGATGGGACTATTTATTTAGCTGGATAATAACCCCAACTAAATCTTTTCGGAGAGATAATGATAATTTAATCCCTTGGAAAATGAATATTTAATGAAATTTAATGAGTAATTCCCCGAGCCTTTTTCCATTGATGATGATCTTTTCAGATCCTTCATAATAGTTGTTATCATTAAACAACACTTAATGCGTATTGGGAAAAGCAACAAAATGACAGGGACTGACGAGAGAGAATTTAAATATAAAAAATTTCATGATCCCTCCAACCCAGGAACTAGCGAACCCATGGTTGTATGATGATAAAAAATATACTAAGTGTAGAAAGATGGTCGGTCGGACTTGCAGGCAAGAGTAATAAAATACTTTACATCTCAGCACCCACGACAAGGTTGATGGTCAAAATATAGATCACAGAATTTTGGGTGCAAAGTGAGGGTCACAAAACTCGGAGGATGAGGGATTGAACCCGCGAACCTGTGCAATTGAAAAATGGCTAAGTGTAGTAGCGGACTTATGACATGAGAAAGTGGGTGGAGATAAAGGCCTGCCAATCCGCGAATCACTGAAATATGACTAAGTATAGTAACCAAAAAGGGAGAGAAGAAGGGATAAAAGAAAAAGGGAAAAAAGAAGTAGGGAAGATATAATTTGGAAGGAAAACAAGGAAGCACAAAATGATCTCAACATATCCATGGGATTGGATGAATGTGCAACAATGAATATCTTAGAAGGATTTGAAAAATATCAGTTTGTTCATAAAACTTGTATTTCATATTTTTAAATATAGCATGCCTTGATTCACATTTCATGTTGGATTAATATCAAATGAACAAAAAACCAACTGATATACCCAGGAAAAGTGGGACTAGGTGCATATGTTGTCTTGGAGGTCTTCAAGCATCCAACAAACAAAACTTTTTGTGTCTTATTTTTTAGAGATCTTAAATATTTATTCACCTAAACTCTTGGTGATATAGAACCACCTTATACTAAGTTCAAGTTCAGATGATTTTTAGAACATTTTTTCTAAAGATAGATAATGTGCCAAAGATGTAAAAATCCGACATGTCAATGGATAGACATAGAACCAATGATAAATGTGAATCACAATTGAATCATGTAGTATGACATTTATAACTCACACTTTTGCATAATTTGTCCTCTTGAACCAATCATACACGTTTAGAAGCTATTTATATTTTGAACACATTAGAGTATATCCTTTAGAAAGTATCAGATGAACAACATTACAATGCATCTTGGAAAGCTAGAGTTATTGGCATGTTAGAATTTGTATAGGACTAAATTCATGTTTCATTTTAAATCAAAGCAAAAAAAAAATTAAAAGGTCATAGAACAAAGTTTAAATCAATCCCTTATAGTTTTCCAAGAAGAGATGAAACATATTCACTACATTCTAATTGATGAGATGAGATTCATATGATCTAGACTTATTGTACAAATTGAAATTCATTTTCGTGAAGCATTTCCTAAAAAAAAAAACATTGTTCATTCAGTTATTGCTCAATAATTCTTATGAGTGACATGGATCAACTGCCACTAGTGATGGACAAACCTGTTTATGCAGGAGAGACTCCAGGGAGGATCTTATGGACAAGATTTACCATTGTAATCAAGTTGGAAACAATATTCTGACAACAAGACATATCTATCACCCAGGCTCGCTTTTGCTAGTTTTTAGCCAACATTCACAATGCTACACCAACAATTGATGATTGGAACCTACTTCAATCTAGGATTGACATATTCTTATCCATTGAATAATGTCACATGTTTGATTCTTCAATCCACATATTTGCAACAAATTTTCTTATGGACAACCATAACAAGTTTATGCTTCAATCCTTGAATAAGCCAATAGCACACAATGACATGGAATTACTTGGTGTTTCAAATGCACACCATCATGATGATGACCAATTGGAAAAACATGTATTGATATGCATAGACCAACTAGTTATGTTATCCTACAATTTATGGGTCCAAGCATGACTAGTCAATGGTGCTCTCAGAGTATTCATGCAACTTGTATATGCACCAAGAATTAACCCTCCACATTTTCCAACATATGTTGTTGTGGCATTTGAGAAATACATTGGCCCTCCATAGGATGAAACCTAACCAAATCATGTATCAATTCCACTCATACAAAGGAGTAATAAGAAACAAATCCATCTTAAGAGGGTCTGGGCATTGAATATACATAAATCTCAAGGCATGACCTTAACAAGGTCTACCATTGACATTGAAAACATTGAACGTCAAGGCTTTACCTTCACAACAATATCACACACTACTATTATAGAAGGAATGTGAATAGCACACGCATTCTCCTTCGAATGCTATGAAAAAATGAAGGATATTGCTTATGTTTCACTACAAAAAAAGAAGAGGCACGCTTATGCTTTGCGTTGCTTACCTTCTAGATTTTTCTATGTTGTAATCATACTTCTATACATGAACTGTTCGGCTTGGTCCATACTTCTATATATGAAATGAAATTGTTTCAAATATTTACTACAAAATACCTATCAATCATACATTGACCTAAACACTTTGCTACAAATCACTTTTCTACTCGTGATTAATATACCATTACAATGTTACTCATGAAATAATATACTTATAAAAGAAAATTAACAAAATATTTTATAATGTTGTTTTCAACATTGCCTTTCCCCTGCTTTGGGGGTATTCTAGTTTTACTTTATTCGTAAGTTTTACGAAGGTTTTAGTCATCTATTAATTTATTTGATGTCATGGCATAGTGTTCAAAAATATTTAAAGTCAACTGCAAGTTTTTGGTAAATTTGAAAAATCAAATATTTAAAAATAATCTTATATTATATATATCTTGTTTCTAAGAACACTTTAAAAAAATCTTCATGTTATAGCTTCCAAAAAAAAGAATTACATTATATGTTGTAGCTCCTCATTATTTATATAGACGTACATGTATATAATTATGTCAAAAGTGTTAACAATGAAGCGAAATTTTGGTTTCTAGAAAACATTGTTTCACTTACCATGCCCTGTCTTTAGAAACTATAGAAACTATATGAAAAGTTAAAGACACCCAAAAAAATTGGTTCTCACCCAAAAAATTCTAGTGAATGTATGAATTGATGGATATCTTGATTTTCGAATGTTCTGGTGTTTGAAGGCTCCATATATTAATTAAACTTCTGAATATGTGTAAAATCCCTCACCATTGGCAAGGATATAAGTTGTGTAATGATCAATTGCAATTGAATATAATCCCATTTCCTCCTTTGTTTTTTTCTCCTCTTTTTTCTCTGTGCACGTATTAGTTTATCTTTGCTTGTTCATTATTGGTAGCATTAAAATTGTTGTCTTGGAAGTAAAGGGAATTTGTGGTGTTTCTTGCATGATTTCTAAGGTGTGATTGAGTAGGGTGATTGTAGACTTGATTGGGTAAATCGCAGGTCATGTAAGGAGTGTAAATCTCCATTGAAGATTGTGCAGAGGTTTTGAAGGTGAATACAAAGAACACCAACAATTGGTATCATAGCCATAAGGTGAGAAGAATTCATTGGTATTATCATGAGGGGTCATTGGAATGCCCAAAATGTAGAAGGAGAAATTGTGGGAGAATCTGTTTGCCAAAGTAGAAGGAGAAACTACAAGACACAAAAGAATTTGCCACCAAGAAAATTCCAGCATTGAATGCTTAAAATTGGTGAAGGTTTAATTGAGCAACACCAAGTTATCATGGAGACAATGACACTGAGTGACATGGAGAAGTTGAACAAGGATAATTTTTCCCTATAGAAATAACAAATGGATGATATATTAATTTTGAGGGATCAATATTTGTCAATTCAGGGACTAGCAAAGAAACCCTCATTGATGAAAAATGAGGGTTAGCTCAAACTAGAAAGAAAGGCCATTGCCACAATATGTCAGTGTCTAGCAAAGAATGTCTACTTCAATGTGGTCAGAGAGGAGACAACATAAGGTCTATGGAAAAAGATACATGATCTATATGAGAAAAACACAACATCAAATAAGGTCTTCTTGATGAAGAAATTGTACAATCTCAAGATGAAGGAGGTTGCTTCAGTAACAAAGAACTTAAATGAATTCAACATAATTACTAGTCAACTTGCCTCTATTAAAATTGTTTTGGATGTTGAAATTATAACCATATTACTAATGTGCTCTATGTCATACAACTTGGAGAATATGATTGTAGCTATGAGCACTTCAACACCTATAGGAACCCCAAAGTTTGATGATGTTAGCAACAACTTAATGAATGAGGAGTTGCAACATAAATAAATTACAAAGAAATAGGGAGGAGAAGCTTTAACTCTACCTAATCATAGGAGGAAAAATGATCGAAACCATCAAGGGAATTCAAGGTCAAGAAGAAGATCAAAATCAAGAAGAGGCGGGCTCACTTTTTATCACCGTGGAAAACCAGGACACATGAAAAAGGAGTGTTGAATTTGGAAGCGAGAACAGAAGGATAAAAACCATCTAGGACATTAGGAAGCACCAATGAAGGTGAGACTATTGTTGTAGTTTCAAAGAATGGGATTTTATTTAATATTTCAATGGAAGATTCATGTTTAAATAACTCCAACTGTGGCATTGATTGGATTCTTGACTCTAGGGCATCTCACCATGTAACCCCAAGCAAAGATAACTTTGTTGCATATAGTTCTGGTGATTATGGTCAAGTGAATTTGGGAAACAAACACTTTTGCAACATTTTTGGAGTCGGATATGTCCATATTAGAACACAGTAGAGACAACATATTTTATTGAAACGAGTTAGGCACGTTCCAGAGATGTTTATGAGTCTAATCTCTAGAGGATGATTGGATGATGAAGGTTGTTTCAAACGATTTGGAAAAAGTGGTTGGAAAATTAGTAAAGGGTCATTGCAAATGGATAAAGGATATAAGACAAGAACATTGTATACATTAAGAGAAATATCAAAGAAATCAAATGTGGTTATTGTTGTTGCAAGAGAAGAAATATCAGCAGATTTGTGGCATAAGTGTCTAGGTCACATGAGCGAAAAGGGCCTCAAAATTATCACTAGAAAAAATCTACTTTCAGGTTTGAAATCCTATAATATTGACCTTTGTGAGCATTGTATATATGGTAGGAAATGAAGGGTTTCATTTATTAGAAGTGGTCGTGAATGGAAAACATATTTGTTAGAATTGTTATATTCTGATGTGTTTGGGCCAATAAACATTAAGTCATTAGGGGGATCCTCATACTTCATCATATTTATAGATGATGCATCTAGGAAGCTTTGGTCCTACCTTATGAAAAACAAAGGCGAGGTAATCGAGATATTTCATAAATTTCATGTTGATGTTGAAAGAGAAACTAATAAATTGCTCAAGTGTTTGAGGACAGATAATGGTGGGGAATATTTCTCCAATGCATTCAAAGAATATTGTAACAGGTTTGGAATAAATCATGAGAAGATTTTCCCTCTTACTTCTCAACAAAATGTTACTACAGAAAGAATGAACCAGACTATCATGGAGAAGGTGAGGAGTATGTTGTCAAATTCTAGATTGCAGAAGAATTTTTGGGAAGTAGTAAAGACAACTTGCTATCTGATAAATCGATCTCCTACTACAGCATTCGATGGTGGCATTCTTGAAGAAGTTTGGACTAGAAAAAAGGTAATTTATTCTCACCTAAAAGTATTTGGATGTGAAGAATTTATGCATATTCCCAAAGAGAATAGAACTAAACAAGATGATAAATACATGAAGTGTATTTGTCTAGGATATGCGGATGGTGAGTTTGGTTATCAATTGTGGGATCCAATTAAAAATAAAGTTATTAGAATACGGGATGTCATATTCAATGAGTTAGAGATGTTTACAAAGTCTATAGGTAATATGGAGGTCAAGAGCATACTTGTTGATAGGTTTGTTGAACAACAAGTTGATATTCCACCATTGTGATAAAATGAGCAACATATTCCAATGGAAGATGATGAACAACAAGAAGAAGAAATTATGCATCCACCATTACAATAATTCCAACTTGAAAATACACCACCACAATTGGCCCACGGATCTACTAGGTATCAGAAGCCTTCACAAAGGTATCCTCTCTCAAATTATATTTTATTAACTAATAAAGGTGAACCAGATTGTTTTCAAGAGGCTTGTAAAGTTGACAACAACAAAGAATGGAATAAATCTGAGGAAGAAATGGGATCCTTGTTGGAAAACAAAACTTGGGAGTTGGTAAAGCTTCCAAAAGGAAGAAAATCCCTACAAAACAAATGGGTGTACAAGATTAAGGATGAGGGAGAAGGGAAAAATGAAAGATACAAGGAAACGCTAGTGGTGAAATGATTTGCTCAAAAGGAAGGTATTGATTTTACTAAAATATTTTCCCTTGTTGTCAGATGTTATCCATTAGAATTATTCTTGGTTTTTCTACTGCTCTAGATTTGGAGTGTGAAAAATTAGATGTAAAGACGACCTTCCTTCATGGTGAATTAGAAGAATATTTTTAGATGGAGCAACTCGAAGGTTTCAAAATAAAAGGTGAAGAAAACTTGGTTTGCATATTGAAGAAGATCCTTTAGGGACTGAAGCAGACACCTCGCCAGTGGTATAACAAATTTGATTCATTTATATTGGAACATGGTTTTAAAAGACTAGAGGTTGATCATTATGTTTGCATTAAGAGGTATGGACAGGGAAAAAAATTTGTGTTATTGTTGTATGTGGATGACATGTTAGTCACAAGACATGATAAGAATATGATTAACAAGTTGAAGGATTTGGGAAGCCAGTTTGCAATGAAATATTTGGGTCCAACACAACAAATATTGGGCATGAATATAATACATTACAGAAAGGAGAGAAAAGTGTGGGTGTCACAAGAAAAATATATCAATAAGGTGCTTGATTGGTTCAATATGAAGGATGTCAAGCTGGTAGGTACACCTCTTGCATCCCACATCAAACTGAGTGCTTATTTTTGTCCTTGTGATGACAAGGAGGAGGAAATGAGTAAAATTATGTATGCTTCAACAATTGGCATTTTGATGTATTCCATGGTATGTACTTGTCGATATATTTCACATTCAGTGGGATTAGTGAGTAGGTTCCTTGCAAATCCAGGAAAACAACATTGACAAGTACTAAAGTGGATTTTGAGGTATCTCAAGAGTACTAGTCATTATTTTTTATGTTTTGGTAATAATGATGTGGTGCTTGAAGGTTATATAGATGTTGATATGGTTGGAGATGTGGACACTAGAAAGTCCACCATTGTTTATTTATACACTTTTGCAGGCACAACAATATATTGGGTATCTATACTGTAGAAATTAATATCCCTCTCCACAACAAAGGCATAATACATAGCTGCAATGGAACCTTGTAAAGAGATGTTGTGGATGCATCAATTCCTAGGAAAGTTGGAAATAAAACAAGGCAAATGTCTGTTGAATTGTGACAATCAAAGTGCCATCCATTTAACAAAAAACCTAGCATATCATTCAAAGACCAAGAACATTGACATCAAGTACCATTGGATTTGGAAGGAATTGGAGGAAGGGAATTTTACATTAGAAAAGATCCATACATATGATAACCTTGTTGATATGATTACCAAAATATTTCTAAGATATAAGCAAGCACTATGTCAAAGCTTGGTAGGCCTGGCGGTGACTTGATGAGTAGGTTTGGGCAAGGATCAAAAACCATAGTTTATTGTCTAGGAGAATTCATTTAACTTCAAGTGGGAGAATGTTAACGGTGAAGAGAAATTTCAGCTTCTAGAAAATATTGTTTCAACTACCATGCCCCATCTCTAGAAACTCTAGAAACTACGGAAAAAGTCAAAGATGCCCAAAAATTTCAATTCTCACCCAAAAAATTCTAGTGAATGTATGAATTGATGGATATATTGATTTTCAAATGTTCTAGTGTTTGAAGGATCAAGATATTAATCGAACTTATGAATACATGTAAAATCCCTCACCATTAGCAAGGTTGTAAGTTGTGTAGTAAGAAATTGCAATTGAATATAATATAATTTCTTCCTATGTTTTCTGCTCCTTGTTTTTTCCTCCTTTGTTTTCTTTGTGCATGTATTAGTTTATCTTTTCTCATTCATTATTGGTAGCATCAAAATTGTTGTCCTAGAAGTAAACAAATTTTGTGGTGTTTCTTGCACAACTTCCAGGTCATGATTGAGTAGGGTGATTCCACACTTGATTGGGTAAATCACAGGTCATTGCAAGGAGTAGCCATCAAATATTTTGCATAGGTTTCGAAGGTGAATATAAAGAACCCCAACAGAAAGCATGTTGTTAACGGTATGGTATCTTCAAAAAGTTCGTCGTGTGAAATATTTCCATTAAATACCATGTTTTAAATAATCATTATATGTTAAGTTTCATAGCTAGGTTGTGTGTTCATTTAGAATTTAGAGGCGGTAGAGTGTAGTAAAAGGGGATCATTGTTCTGTAATTGTTGTTCCTGCTCCTTCTTTTCTTTTATGGCTTCAAAGTTTTCAAGTGTTGCTAATGTTGTTTCCCTCTATCAAATTTCACATATAGATACAATAACTATCAAGGCTTGAACATAAATAGCATCAAGATCATTGTTGGTGCGAAATCGAGACCAGGGTTCTCATAGGTTACCAAAAAAGGCACCGTTGTAGTATAGGTACACTGGCATATTCAACCTTTCACAAGGGAAGGAGGCCTCACCCGAAGCATAGTCGAGACGTGTGTGGTGAAATGAGTTAATGAGAATGCGACATCCGATTTAAATTAGCACTTAGTAGAATCATATATTGATTCTCAAATATGCACAAAGAAAATGATCAAGTATGGAATAGACATAAAGTAAATAGTTACACAACACAATCATGGATCCATGCACATAAACCCCAACAAACCCATCACAATAAGTCATCATGACTATGACCTCATAATCCCAACCCCTAACAACATTAATGACATTCTATCTCTCCTGCACGCTCAATCATTAACTCATTAACCCCTTCTTCGATGGGTTGCCTTGTGATTTACACTTTTCCTTATGTCGCTTCTTAGAGTCTTTCTTCCACTATCTTCTCATATTTTCACTAGCATCTACTGCTTTTCCAACTATTGCACGACGATTTTGATTGATTCTTCTACTTTTACACTCTGAGTTATCTCGTAGTCTGTTTTTGCTACTCGTAATTTCTAGCTGGAAAAAGACTCTTTTGACTCCATCCACTACTCGCCATCTTTTATTTAGGCTGCAACGCTTTTACCCAAAATTAAGCATTCCCAAAAATGAAGGGCCCAATAGGCTCTGACCACAACAGTTGACTCACCCTAAATCAACCTTATGCGTCCTTGTTGGCCCACATTTCAAACGAAGGGCCCAACTCTGGGACGACCTTTACAACTTGTTGGAGGAAGTTATCATACTAGTCTGCTCGATCCTTCCACTTCTGCACCAAATTGGAGGCTCCTGCAACAAACTAATGGGTTGCTAGAACATTCGGCTATGTCAGCTTAGTGGTGATTTTTTATGTTAGTGGTAGCATCAGACATGTATTTCCGCATAGGTCTATGTGTCTAGACATGTGGAAATTTTCCAAAGCCTTCTACTCTCAAATTTACTTTAATTAAAGGAATTATTAAAATAAATAGTTTTTATTAATTAATTATGTAATTAGTTAAAATGGAGTTATTTTAGAAATTTCTAAAAGTTAGCATGCATGCAATCTTAACATGTAATTCTAAATCTCAAGTGATATTATAAATACATTATAACTCACGATTATAAAACAAATTCTAGGGTGAAGGAGAAAGACACTTAAGACAGATTCAAGGAGATCTTGGATAGGGAATGAGAAGGACTTCCATATAGATATCAAGTCAAGGAGAAGAGAGAACAAAGGCTTTCATAGGTGGGTTTCATTCTGAGGAAGCCACATGAGAGTGTCGGATCATACGTAGCTTTCCATACAAGTTTTTTGTATGGATACGTGGTTCACAGTGTAGATACTCGCGTATATACAAGATTAAAAAGAAGATGAATCACATATGCCTAAAAAAAAGTTCTAGAACTGGTCGCACAACATGTAAGACCTTGCCAGGTTAGTCTGCAGTTGTTTTTCTCTCAGTGGGCCATTATCCCTATTACAGGAGCCCTGGTTTTATCATAATAAAATCATTCTCAACACTAGTTTTCCCTCCGGGGTTTTTCCAGGGGTATCTACCCAAAAATATTGATGATTATGTATGCTTGATTTGGTTTCCTTATTTATGATTTCGCTGCATGTTTAGTTGATTACTCAGTTTTGATTGTAGTAGATACAGTGATTTTGTTTTAAGCTAATTGTTGGGTGTTGAGTAGGATAAACTTCATCAATGATCAGAGTCTGCCACTCATTGTGTGTAACTGAATCAGCGAGTGGATTTTGACATATTCATCTTGGACTGCAGGGTAAGGTCCCTAAGTTCTTTCTTAGCTTCCTATGCATCTTCAAACAATTGATCCAACTTTTCGTCAACTTCATGCAGTTCAACAAACTTGGCATGCTAGGAAATGGGTTCGATGATTGTTTGCACTTATGCATTCATCTATTTGATATGCTCCTGAAGCTCTTCTATGGACTTTTTCCTTTGCTCTAGCAGGCTGACCCAGTCATTGACCATTGAAAACAACTTTTGGAATTCATCATCCCAGTAATGGAGGGATGAGAAAATGATATCCTCCTCAACAACTTCTTGGGTGATATTTTCAATAATATCCTATAGATTTTCTTGCTCCTAAAGGTGAATAGTCTCAATCTGTTGTTGGAGACTATCTATCTTCTCCGCTAGTTGCGACCATGCTTCAGCTACAAGTGAAACTCTTTCTACTAGTGAAACCGGGGTGATGTCCTCTGGTAATTATGGTGCCACCTAATTGAATGTGGGCCACACTTGATCAAATTTCACTAACACTTCCTCGAAAGTGGACTTGGCATGTGTTTGCAGTTGATGTTATTGGTTTCTGTCCTCTGCGATGACAACTAGCTCCTAGTGCAACTGTTGTGTTTGTTGGGTGAGCTCATCATTGGCTTTCTCCTCTATGATAATCATGTGATCAAGGTGATCCATTGATTCCCACATAAGATTCAATAGCTACGGTGTGGACCAAGCTGCAATCTCTGTAACGCCCGATATTTTGAACTTAAACAATTAGAACTTTGATTTTTACTCATTTTAGTAATTCATTGCTTAGTAACTATTTCGAATTAGTTAGAATGATATAGACATTTGAGATGTGTATATCTAAAACTATTTATGTGATGCATAATGGTATTTTATTATTATATGTTCATAATTATGATAGTTATGAGAATTGTTGAAACATGCAAATTTAAATATGGAATCTTGGTACATGGGTGCTAGTTCAAGTTATGTTGTGAATGTATAACAAATGCAAGACATGATAAAAATAAGCATACTTTTCTTAATTGAACGTCAATACATACATGGATTCTTATACTAAATTGTGATGTATATGCATGGATATGAGATATTGGTGAACTAACCTACAGGTTGATGAGCTAAGTGATAGCCAAATGTTTGTAGTGTCGAGGTAACTTGGATGTCGTAGACATAAAAAAATATAGAGTATGCTATAAGTTGTAATTATTATTTAATTTATGATTTGAAATATTTCTATGATATGTGGTAAGTGTGGTTTTGACATGACACACAACTTTCCCAGATTGGTCGTTTGAAGATGTGACTCTAAGAACAGTAGTTGCATAGTATGGCTTGATGTAGGGTGTTGACCCTAGTTCTATAAGAAGGGGTGGAAGTATTTCCCACCATTTATCCTCTTAAACCTAAGGTCATGGGAGGTATGTGTGAAGTCATGCTCCCCTAGACGTGTGATGACGACTACTAGTTGCCTACTGGGGAAGCTTGGTCGAGATGTATGACACTTCCACTTACATTCTCTATCTGGAGTTAGGTCAATATAGTTGACGCTCTAGCTTAGTCCAGTAAAGGAAATGATAGGATGGAAGACAAAAGTAGGTTAGGAATGAATGATGATTCGATGTTAGTTGAGATCACTGCTTGAGAATTAGATGTACCACTCTTGTTTCTCACTTGGTTCCAAAACACTCAATTTTATTCCCTTTTTATATTTTAAGTGTAATGATCAATTATGGATGAATTATTTTAGTTTTGTTAGTTAATGTTACTAAATGATGCATATGTTGTCTTGCATGCCTTGTTGTGATCATACAAGAACTATGCACTAGAGGCAGTGATTGATTATCATTAGCACATGCGCAGGATGTGTGTCCGCTAGCTACGCACATATACCCTACACATGTACACTAGTAAAATTAATTAAAGTATTAATTATTAAACTATATTATTAATTATTTAATTGAATGTTTTAATGACTATGTAAATTATATTTCATACAAAAATATCTAATAACATTAAATATCTTCTTTAACTTGATTGATGGTTGGTATGATGAATTAAATGAGTATGGTGGGTTGTCATGTTCATTTTGGGGAAAATTGTAAAAGTGCATTTATAAGCTAGCATGAGAAGAAATACTTTTCGTTTTATTTATTGTTATTTATGCAAATCATTTATATTTTAGTTTTATTTTAACTTTCCCCAAAAAAATATAAATAAGGGAGGTTGGTGGCTATTAATGAGGGTGGTTGAGGAGACTTGGGGATGGGTGTATGGAAGCTTGATAAATAGGAGAGGAGGTTGAAAGGTTGGAAAATTATTGGAAGATATACTTCTTGTGATAGTTTTCTTAAAGCATATGTGCTTTGTTGTTCTTGGAGTCACAAGAACGGAGGGAAAATAAACCAAAAGGATTCTTGGAGCTAGGAATCCAACTAGGGTCCTAGTTGGTTGGGAGGATTTTGTTGTTTCCATGTGGGTAAGTGAAAGAAAAACAAATGCTCACTAGCGAGGATGTATTTCACTTGGTATATTTTTCTATGTTTCTAGCTAAATATTTTAATCGTAATCCTCTTTATTTAGATTTGTATATTTGGATTCAAATTTGAAATATTTAGAATTGGAAAAATTGTAAAAGAGTTATGGATATATTCCATGTATGAAATAAAAACAATTTGTTTACACTTAATGAATTTCTTTAAATTATCAAATATTATTTAGTATCATATTATGGTGAGGTGTTACATTTGGTATCAAAGTTGGGCTTGAAAACTACGGACTTAGGGCTATGAATGAACCATGTTTGTGTTGTGTTAGGGCTATGAATGAACCATACTTGTGTTGTGTTGTGCTATTGGTGTTGTGTTTTGATTCAATTAAATCTTAGTTTGTAAACTAGTACGACATCCTTGTTTATTATGCATATGTACAAGCAAGAGAAATTACTTATAACAATAATTTTATTTTTCTTATGTGCAACAAGAGAAATCAATTGTAACAATAAATCTACAATAAATTCATTATGCTTATGTGCACAATAAAAAAACATTTGTAACAATAGATCTATATAGAAATAGAGCAATGATTTTTGAGTTTAAATCTAGCTCATCCATTAATATTTATGTGTGGATAAATTCGAGTTACAAAGACAAATATATTTTTATCCTGAAGAAAGTCACACTTTGCTTAAATAAATATATATATTTTTAGAGAGTCACACTTTTCGAGGATAAAAATATACATATTGATTGAAGCAAAGTGTGACTTTCAAAATATATATATATATATATATTTATTGAAAGTCACACTTTGCTTCAATCAATATGTATATTTTTATCCTCTTAAGAGTCACACTTCCCTTCAACAATCATGTAGCATATTTATGACGAGTACAATCAAACCTATATTTATAAATTGATAACATGAAATTTTATTTATTTAGTCCATCTAAACTATTCCAAGTACGGGTAGATTTGCATGAAATTGTTGGCTTGTTCAAAATATACAAAATAAAATAATGGAAATAGATATTATTTTAAAACAATGGCAGATAGTGTAGACAAGTGTAGGCAATTTATTACAATAGATATATCTCAAAGAAAGGGCTTACAATAGATATTATTTCAAAGAAAGGGAAGATAATGTAGGCAAAGTCAATACAACCCAGAAAGAAAATTTCATCCTATAAATTGATGTATGTTAAGTTGCCCAGAATCCAAACATAGTTGCATGTAGTTTTCAAAATTCTGTATACACAAACTTTGTCTGCCTACAATAAACATAAAGGGGAAAAAATGTGTTTCTCAGCGTTAACAAAATGGATAAATCCTATAATTAAGTTGTTGTTTGCAAACAAAATTGTATTAATTTGGATAGCTAAACAAAGAACCTAAGTTGCAACAAGGATAAAACTTATATAATATATTTAACTGAGTCAAAATTTCATAAAAAAATCATAGCACCATGTTAAATCAAGATGTATGAACAAAAAACCTTGTTAAATAAATGAACATGATTAAATAAATGAACAATGCTTATATATAAACACAAACTCTCTCATATTTATTGTCAGAAAATTATTATATTGGGAGATAAGTTCATTAGTACATCTAAATGTGTGTGTAGCCTATAGAAAAACAAATACTCAAATAACTTGCGAGTAATTGTAATCAAAATAATTGGATTTTAATTTTGCAATAGCCCTCTTTCGAAAAGAAAAGAAAACTCAGAGCCTAAAATAGGATTCATGTTCGTACAAACTAAACCTAGAATTGACTAGAAATAACCCAGAAACCCTGAGAATCTACCAAAAATCTTGATCCATAGAGAATCTTGAAACCTTGAAAAACTACCCAAAAGCTTTAAGGGGTAAGGTAGCACAAAAATAACCACAAAATGCACTTGTTCACAAGCTTGAAAGGGTGAGGTAACACAAAAAGAACCCTGAAATTCACTTATTCATAAGCTTGAAAGGGTGAGGTAGCATAAAAAGAACCCTAAAATGCACATGTTCACCTCTTGATCACATAATTAAAGCCACCCACAGAATTGTGAAAGGCCTCACTTGTCCAAGAGGAAAAGATAGAATAATTAAAAGAGTTAGATGAAATAAAAATTATATATATATATATATTCTACACGATAGATAATATTTTTTTTAATGATATATGTTTATTTTTTTAATGTATATATATTTCGATTCACACATATCATTTTATATATATATATATATATATATATATATATATATATATATATAGCAAGTGAAATATTTTTATTCAAATATAGAGATATTAGTTATGTCATTAGAAAATGTGGAAAAAGTGGGTATAGGAAAATGGAAAATTTCAAGTAACCATGAGTAATTTGGTGAAGGTTTAGATATAATTAAAATATCAATTCTAGTTTTTTTTAGATATTTGACAAAGTTTTTTTAAATTGTTTTATAATTTTAATGTTTTTATATAGTCTTAAAGAGAAAAAAAGGAAAAAATGTTTGTAAATTGTTATCTATTTTAAAACTTGTGTATATTTCTTAGAAGAAAAAAAAAAAGTAATTTGTTGTTTCACATAGATAGATTATATTATGTATTGTGTATTAATGAATTTTATAAAAACTTTTAACCTTTTACTTGTAAGTATGGATATTGAATAAAAACACCAAATCAAGGTGCTTTCCAATATTAGTCAAAATAGAAAATATTAGTGAAAATAGCAAATATTATGTAGTAAGATTTCCCTTTATAAACCCTTAATTCACATGAATTAAAATAATAGATTTGAATGGAATTTTATAATTATAAATCTCGAATGGTTGGTATGCCATTGACCCTCCATTTATAAACAATTAAACCATGACTAAACCAGACCATTTGGGTAGGAAAGAATTCAAACAAGCAATCCTATAATATGGAAAAATAGTAATAACAATTAAACCCTTGTAAGGTTTGTCAATTTTTTAAGCATAAACAGATATAGAAGATAACAGTACTGTACTTTTAAAACTTTAGAAGATAAATTGAATCATAAGAACAATCATTCAAAGAGAGACAAGTATTTATCTTGGGAAACCCTTAAGGGGAAGAAAAACCAACAAATGTTTGTGATATATTGGTCAATCAAACAAGTACAATGAACCGACAAGACTCTTCTTAGAAATAGCACTAAGACTATAGTTTTTACTGTTGTTACAGAACTGTTTTGTTGTTTCTTGTTGGCTGCCCCAAATATGTCCTTAAGGTTGTCTCAGAACTTCCTTTAAGGATGCCTCAGATTGCTACTTAGAACAAAGTTTTTCCACCCTCATAAAAGGCCCTTAGATGTTGTCTATCACAACCTATAGTTGTTGTTCAGAACACCTTTTGTTGTTTTCAAACATACCTCCATAACATAGTATATTTGTTGCTATAGAATCGCCTCTTATATGCTTCCTAGAGCAGATTTATCAAATGCTACAGGATAGAGAAGATGGATGTTGCTAGAATAGATTAGTTGCTTCCAGTTGCTTCTCAGAATAGTCTAGTTGTTGCTTCAGAATAGTGGGTTGAATATACTAGTTGCTTCTCCCTTGGAATAGATCAATGACTGCTCAGAAGTATGAGTATTGATATGATATAGAACTCATGTATAAAGCTAATATGAATATTGATATGAAGAGAGGGTGCCACCCTCTCTTTATATAGGATAGAGTCTAGGTTATGTAGCTTTAGGTTAGGGCCACCTCCTAGGTTATGATAAGATAGGATTTAGGTTAGGACAACTAGGTTAGGGTTGACCTAGGTTGACCTGGAAAGGGGGCAGCTTCAGGAGGGAGGTTTAGGAAGAGGCCAACTTGAGGAGGGATGCTTGGAGGGAAGCTTGAGGAGGGTTTCTTGGAGTCCAGCTTGAGGAGGGCAGCTTAGAGGCCAGCTTGAGAGAGGGAAGCTAGGAGGTCTTCTTGAAAAGAAAAAATTTTGCAACTGCTCAAAATTCAACACTCCCTCTCACCAAAGAGGGTATTCTTCATGCATCCATTTTCACACAGTTATTTCTAGTCATTGCAAATGATCATTGACCTGTTGACAAGATCAATATATCACAAGAATTTTTGTGACCTTATGAAGATAAGGATCATGGAATGTGATCATCCAGTTCTCCTTAACCATGGTCAATTTCTAGAGTTATTTCACTTAGGGGTGGCCAGTCCCTAAGGAATGCTCATAGCTCATCATGAAGACCTACAAGAAATTTTCACATTTCCTTGTCTTGAAATTTTTTTTGACACAAAAAACTCACAAGACTTGTCTTGACTTTTGCTTTGACACACAAAGATCATAATACTTGACTAGGCTCATAGAGGTTGTACTTTCCCCCTTACTTTTGCACTAGTATGTCTATGCTCACAGAGGTTGTATGTTACCCCTGACTTTTTCACTAGACTGTCTATGCTCATAGAGGTTGTATGTTCCCCTAACTTTTGCATTAGACTTACATCTTGACTTTTTGTCTTTACAAGGCTTCTACCTTTGCCTTGTCTTGACTCGTAATATCATATAACATCTCATTCCTCGTGAATTTGGTTTGACTCACAGAGATTGTATGTTCCCCTTGGATTTTGTCAATACTTCACAAGACTGGTTGATTCTCCAAATCTCCCTGGCTAGCTTCAGGGTGGCCACTTAAGGCCTCTCATTGCATAATTTCTTTTGATGTTTATATTCCCTCTTAGTGAGGGACACATTTTCTGTCATACCAAGCTTATCCCAGAAGTACACAAATTTCCAAGATACAGAGGCTTAGTCAAAATATCTGTTATTTTCTCATCAATACAAATGTATTGCAGCTCGATGGTACATCTTTGGACAATGTCTCTGATGAAATGATATTTCATCTCAATATGCTTTGATATATTATGGAAAACTGGGTTCTCTGTGAGATTTAAATAGCTCTGGTTATCACAATGGATAACAATTGTTTCTAACCTCTCTTGAAACAACCCAGACAAAATCTTTCTCAACCATACTACTTCTCTACTTGCATTATTGGTTGATATATACTCTTCTTCATCTATATTATGTGTTATGGATCTCTGTTTCTTTCTCGACTAAGATATATAGTTGAACCCAAGCTAAAACAGTATCCAGAAGTACTCTTCCAGTCCACTGAGCTCCCAACCCAGTCTGAATCAGCATAACCATGAAGCAACACTCCTCCACTGGAAGTGTATCTAAGTCCATATGCAATTGATCCTCTAAAATATCTAAGGATATGTTTAGCAGAAATCCAATGTTTGTTTCTCGACTCAGACATGAACTGACTCAAGACGCTTACATCAAAACATATATTTGGCCTTGTATGGATCAAATACATCAAGGATCCAATAAGCTTCCTATACAAGGATGGGTCAACCAAGTCTTATCCAGAATCTGAATCATGTAACTTCTTTAAGTTAGATACCATGGGTGTAGACATGGATTTACAGTCTATCATACCAAATATACACAGTATATCAACTGTATACTTTCCTTGAGAAAGGAAAATTTCAACTGATCTTTTCCATAACTCCAAACCAAGGAATTGATGCATGAGTCCAATGTCTTTCATTTAAAATTTAGAATTGAGCTCCCTCTTACAATGAGCTATCAGTTGTTCCTCTCTAGTAAGGAACAAATCATCAACATATAGAACCAAAATTAGGGGATGATTTTCTATTACCTTAAAATATAGATTGGGATCAACTGCACTCTTGGAGAAATACAAGCTCTCAAGATAACTGTCAATTCCCACATACCAAGCCCTTGGTGCCTGTTTCATCCCATATAGTGCTTTATTTAATTTTAAAACACATGATTCTTTTCTTTGAACCATGAAACCCTTTGGTTGTTCTATATATACATCTTCTTGAACTTGACCATTGAGGAATGCAATATTTACATCCATCTTGTGAAGTTTACAACCCAGAACTAAAGAGAGAGATATGATTGTCCTGATGGAAGTGTACCTTGCAACAGGTGCAAATGTTTCATCATAGTCAATACCTTCCTTTTTGGAAAAACCACAAGCCACAAATATCGCTTTGTATTTATCAATACTTACATGAGTTGCATGTTTGATTTTGAACAACCATTTGGAAGTAACCACATATTTTCCTTCCGGTCTTGGAACTACTTCCCATACATCATTTTTCATGATGGATTGATATTCTTCCACCATGGCATATTTCCATACTTGTTGCTTAGTAGCATCCTCATAGATGGTGTAATATGCATCGCTAATCTGATCCATAAGAATGACATAACCTAAATATCTTTGAGGTCTATTACTCTCTCTGAAAGTACCTAAAGGAGATGCATGTTTTTTTGCCTCTCGAAGAATTTCTCTACACCAAGCAGGATTCCTCTTACAAGGAGGTACCTACATAGGTATCTCTATATGTTCTACTAGATCCACAGTATCAACTTGATCCAATTTCTCTTCAAGTTCCTCCATCTTTGTATCTTGTTGCAATTCTTTAGATTGCTTAAATGCATCTTCTTCACGAAAATCTAAATCCTTGCTTACCTTGATATATCTTTGGCCTAGAACATAGATTTTGTAGGTCTTGGATGTTTCATTGTACCCAACAAAAATTCCTTTCTTTCTAGAAGGCTCCATCTTTGTTCTTTTCTCTTTCGGCACATGAGTGTAAACTAGACATTAAAAAATCCTTAAGTGTCCCACTTCTAGCTTTTCGCTAGTGAATGCTTCTTCTGGAGTCTTTTCCCCCAAAATAGCATGAGGAATTCTATTCTGAATATAAAATATAGTGCTTGTGGCTTCTGCCCAAAGTTATGTGGGAAGGTCTTGATCACACATCATAGCTTTAGCTGCCTCACAGATTGTTATCTTCTTTCTCTCAACAATCCCATTCTGCCGAGGGTTATAGGGCACAATGGTGCTAAATCTTGGTTAGTCTCTTGATTACTGGAAGCCCCTTTTGTCTTTGTTTTTTGAGACTCATATTCTGCAGAAACAGAAGCATGATACTTACCCTTGTTTCCTTTTCTGATCTTTGGACAATCTATGAAAAAGTGCCCATTTTGCTGACAGTTAAATCACTTCAACCTTGTCATATCAGATTCTTTCCTTTTGAAGCTACCTTTTATTTTCTCCTTCTAAGGAAACTTATTATGAGGAGTAAATATTCTCCCTCTCCTTGTCCTTGCTGCTAGAGAAAGGTTTTCTTCCTTTGAAGTACCATTTCGACTCTGAATTATCCCTTCTTGTTGCAGACAAACATGCCACAACCTTTCAAAGTTTGGATGGTTTTCACAAGCATTTATCCCAGCCATAAATGTCTCCCAAGAAGATGGAAGACCATCCACAACATTCTAGAAAAGATCATCATCATATACCATTGTACCAATGACCAATAATTTATCCCTTAACTGAGAGATCTTTGTGAAGAAAGAGGCTACTGATTCATCCTTCTCCATCTTGAGAGTTCGAAGATTGTTCTTTAGAACCCTCTCCTGACTGGGTGCCTTCTTTTCATACAGATTGGATAGAGTTTCAAAACACTCCTTTGTAGTCTTCAAAGGTGCTATAACAGGCATGATATTATCTTTGACTAAATCAAATATGATTCACTTTTCCCTTGCCTGATTCTTGTTGAAGGCTATCCTTCATGCATTTGTTATAACCCTAAATTGCACCACACATGCTTACCTAGCATCAGGCCAACTCATATCCCTTCTTTTCCAAAACACTGTTGAACAACTCTTTGAAAATCCTCTTGAATAAAGGCCCACGTGCCCTAATCCATTACTGCACATCTGTACACGCTGGCTAACCCAAAACAGCCTGCGTGGACCGACAAAAGCATGAAAAAAGGAAAGTTGTCGACGGAACAAAAATCTATGGGTGAGTTAACTGAAACTCCTGACCATGCATGGTCGAGGGTTCATCCAAATACCTAGCTCCTTCTAGCCTATAAAAGAAGGGGTAGGGGTCCCATTTGAAAAAGAAAAAAATATAGCAAAGAAACTCTGCCCATTTACGTATTCCCATTGTCCCAACCCTTTAGCCTTTCCTTATGCCAAAGGAGATTCAAAGCAAAGAAGTTGGAGGACAGAAGAAGAGGATCCTAGGATCAGGTTCAAGGAGCGGTGGCCGGTCTCAACTTTTGTAAGTTGACTCATTCAAAGTAATAAAGAAAGTGTTTTTCCCATCCCAATTCATAAATTGTTTATAGTTTGATCAGTATATGTTTGATTTCTAACCCGTTAGTATATAAGTAGTATGCATGCATAGTTGTTGCTCGTCTTGAATGTAGGTCAGCTTTGGAAGGAGTATTGCGAACAAGTAATCAAGAACAACAGAGGATCGACATCAAACGTCGGTAACGAGGTAGGCTGATCTTTCCATGCATTTACTAAGAAAAGGGGATTTAAATCTAGGGATGAAGGTAGAAAGTAATTTCTATTCAGTCATATCTGCATGCAAAGTCTGAACTCTATTTGCTAGTCTGTAGGGTGCTTTTCCCCAACAACAGAATTGGCGACCGTACTGGGGAGACTCTAGGGTTCCTGGAAATTCATTTAGTTTTTGGGTAGTTTAAAGACTAGTTTTTCTTGCTTGTCTTTTCTTTTCGTTTCTGTAAGGTCTGAGCTAACAGGGAGTCTGGTTTTCCATACCATCTTTCCCTGAATTTGGCTTGACTATGTTTTTCGGGACCCAAAGAGGTACACGCGGCCTGCACAAGGTATGCACGCATGTACCTGCGCCTTATCCTCTTACAGCCCGCGTGTGAACGCTAGCTATAGAGGTAGAAGTAGCGTGTAGAGTTCAGAGAACCTCAGAGGCAGTCATCCTCTTCCCTGTCAGAATCACACATTCTCAAGGAGTTTCCTAGAATTCTGTCTAAGTCTTGTTTTCTAATAGTCCTATCTCAGATTGTTTTTTGCCTTATTATTTTTTCCTTGCCTTATTTGTTTTTCTGTTAGAAAGAGTGTGCAAGCCTTCAAGGGATCCTGGTTATCAATATCAGGGGTCTCTTCCTAGTTTGGTCTGTCTGTTTCCATTTTTTCTCAGAGTTTAGATATACACGCGGCATGTACAATGTCAGCCTGCGTGTACACGCACTCTGTATATATTCAGCGCGCGTTCGCACGCGTGCTGTCAAACTAACAGTTGTGTGCTTGTACAGAATACTTTTTTTTTAGGGTAAGGCAATCATCCTTTCCCTTGATAAGAATTATTCCTCTCAGGTGTTTGAATCTCTATGTGAGCAGTCAGTAGCTTAGGATTAATCTTACCCTTAGCTTGCTTTTTCTCATTTAAAAACGTTGTCAGAAAAATAAAATAAAAATTTACGGTTTTTAGACAAGTGTGAGAGTCATTGTTTTTACAATTGCTATTGTGTGATTTTTTAATCTAATTCTTTGCGATCTATGATTAGGCCATAATTGTTTTTCTTGGTTTTTGCTTGTCGGTATTTTTCCTTTCTTGCTTTACTAGCATTTAAAATAAAATAAAAAATCTTTTCATTTTCTTGTTTGGTTGAACAGTGTGTTTCTGCATTATTAGGCCAGGGAAAAGTCTTTTATTTCATAAGTTTTTTGTAGTTTACTTAGATCATAAGTAGCTTGTAGTCGAGTGAAATTCCTTTGAGTTTGCTGTCCAAAATCTTAGAAAAGTTAAAAAATATTTCTTTTGAAAAGTTGTTGAAATTTTACATTCAGTAAAAGTTTTGTTTCCATCTTTTTTCATTCATGTTTTGCTTTCATCTTTTACACATCATCAGTTTCACCCTCATACCCCTTGACGTAAGACAAATCCATAAAATCAATGCTAAATTTAAAATCTACTAGACTTTTATGTTTATAGGGTTCACAAACTAGTTCAGGACTAGGGCCTTGGATTAGGTTGGAGAGGAAACTCTTCAAGGCCATTTTAAATCAAACATTGGAGTCTGAGATAGGGAGTGTCTAAGTCCAGTGTTGTGAAAGTTATCTGGGACCCCCCTCTAACACAGGGGATAAACACAAGGTCGCGTGCGGAAAGGTAGTGGAGACAACCCCTCCAAAGCTGGACCAATCATAGTGGAGAACACATATAGAGGGCTTGTTTTGGGATTCCATCGTTTGCATTTGCCACGGGGCTTCGTGGGTCTCGAATCCGTTCAAGTTCCTCAGTTGTCTTCCAAAACATTTTCTCTCGATACCCTTGACAGGTTTCGGGCTCGATACCCTGCTCATTGTCGTCTACCCGACTTTCTACTGTACCCGCCTGGTGACTGTTCGCGCGCTGACAACCTAGTTGCCAATCTTTTTTAGGGACATAAACAGGTCATTGTGGGGGTATATTGCAGTACCTAGGATAGAAATCGGGCCACGCTTTGCAAAGTATACCCGGAGGGTGCTTCCGTGTTCGAGTTGCACTTGCACCAGTAAGTTGCTCTAGTGTTGGTTGTTGTAACTATTCTTCCAATTAATTTAGTGTTTGCTTGTCTTATCTCCTAGGGACTTTTTTTAGTGTGTGTTACTTTTGAATGTTTAGACTACCTTAGAGTGTCTTGGATCTTCTCACACAGTGGAGGATCCTGAGCTCCGTCGGTCACGAAGGCTTCTTGACCTGCCGCCGGTTACATTGGAGTCACTCCCGCCACCATTAAGGTGAAAGCTAGACCAACAAGGGTCTTTTGAAGCGATCAGGTTACAAACCATTGTGCCCAAACAACCCCCGGAGGAATTGAACATTTTGGACCTTGAAGCCACTGCTCTTGGCCCAGTTGAAACCCCAACCACTGATCTCTTGGCACCTTTTATTGTACCAATTCAATTTCACGAGCGCCAGACAATGTCGCACACAGCAATGGAAACAAATTTTGTTACTCCTTCTAGGAATTCTTCAATTCCCACCATGGTTGTCACCACAGGAGAGTTGTCATCTCCTAACCTACCGTCGTCAGTCTGAGCCACCATGGTCTCGACTGCAACTACTTTGCACAGTGGTACAAACCCGTCTTTCACGGCAGCCACAACCCCTTTCACACCTAGTGCGACAGGCCCTCCATTCTCATATTGGATGCCTAGTTCGGGTACAAGTCTTGTACTATCCTACTCCACTTTATAGACTTTGGGTCTGGGGGCAGGGAGCTCTAGCGCTCCTCTACAAGGTCACATGGGGGGCACTCCTGTCCCTTTTAATGTTTTCCTTACGGAGGAGGTCATATCCCTCCTTCGTCCCCTTCACTCAGTGGCTCGCATCAGCAATCCACAGGGCAACCTACACACAATAGTTTATTTGGAGCGGGGAGTCAAGGACCAGCTTCGCATAGTATGTCGGTAGGTTCGACACCATTTTCTTGGAATGGAACATTTGGTAACAACACCTTCTCGCCAGTCACTTTCCCGACTGGGGGCAACCCCATTTTTGGACAATCTACTCCTGTGCAGGGTACTATTCCTGCACAGGGGGCAAACCTAGCAGGACCTTGGAATTCAGGGGAAGGATCCATTCCCTCCTCCGAAATGTCGATCTGGGGTAATTATTTCCACAATCAATGGAACCCCAGACAAACTACTATGCCTATCCCCACGGGACCGGCATGGGGTCATCCTTCCCAAAGTCCTTCGAATACACTGCATGCCCAAAAATCTATGTTCTATTTGGGAAATCAGTCGATGATGTCCCCACACATGAAAAATCCTTATGCTGGCTAGGGCCATGGTTTCTACCAAAATCCGGGCCAGCAGCCAAACTTTTCCTAGCAACCTGGCACCAGTCAAACTCCAGGTCCCTTTTTCCCAGGTTTTCAGCAGCAACCCAAACTATCGTTCCTGGCGACGTTACACTTGTCAGATTTGACAAGGTTGTTGAATGACCTTATTTGTCATGATCCGTGTTGGCCTCCTATGCCGACGAAGTTGCCTTCGGACATTCCAAAGTTTGAAGCCAAGCCTAATGAAGATCCAGGAGATCATGTGACTACCTTCCATCTTTGGTGCTCATCTAACTCATTGAAAGTTGGCTCCGTACAGTTGGAATTGTTTCAATTTACTCTCATTGGGAGTGCCACGAAATGGTACATTGAGCTCGATCGCTCAAGATACTCTTGTTTTGGTGAACTGGAGATGGCTTTCCTTAATGATTTCTAGTTACCTGTAAGATATGACGTTGGCACAGAGTTGCTCGCTAATTTCAAACAGACAACAACAAATCATATCTCTAATCACATCCGAGAATGGAGACGCCGAAAATTTTTAATCAAGGTACCAGTCCCACCAGCATTCCTGCTTGAGTGGTTTCTTAATTCTTTGGTCCCGCAGTTATCCAAAGACATTGTGACGTCATAAGTTTTCACCAAAGAAGACGTCATCATGAGGGCTCAACAGTTTGAGCTCATCTATTCTCAGTCTGGTTTATTATACAGCATCTTGCCAGATGCGCTACGTTCAATACTGGATAAAACTAGACAGAGAGATTGACCACATGCCGATGGTATTGTCGGTTCAACACAAACCAAGCTCGTTGAGCAATTGACAAAGCAGTTGCAGCAGTTATCCATACAACACACAATGGCTAGCCAAACTACTGCTTTGGCTGCTCCCCCTACCAAAACGTTGGAGGTACACACAGTGCAGTTGACTAACCCAAAGGCCACCCAGCAGCCTGAAGGGAAGAAAAAACAACAAAAGAAGGGTAAGGGGGATAAAGAACCCAACGATAATGCTAGCGGGGACAACACTGAAAAATGGAAGGCGCGGTATCCATGCAACTTGTGCGCGGAAGACCACCCGACCCATCTATGTCCTCGACTTGCAGAGGCCCAAAAGTTTGTCACACAGCAACAGTAGGCAGTGTTGACTAATCCATTTCAACATGGGCAAAATCTAACTCAAGCTTCTACAAGCACGAATGGGGCAGCCAAGAAACTGGCCTGCCTCTGAACAACCCCACATCCGCGAACATATATATGGTTAGGGGTGATGCTTTCATATCAAATAGAGCACACGATTATAGTAAACCAAGCGCTTCTAAGAAGGGTAAAGAAGTTGATCTCCCATCTCTTCCTCTACAGATTGAGAAAACGTTGGGAGAAACAATGACATGCATTCCAAAAGGTGCATTTAAAAAGGCTTCTCATAACCCAAACGCAAGGGCTGCCCAGAACTACTCTGTGGTGGAAGATTTATCACAAACCCCTTGCGCAATGTCTACTTTGGAGGTCCTCCAAAGCTGCCCTGCTCAGAGAAAAGCCTTGTTAACTGCTTTGGGCTCTACGGAGACTTGTAATCCAGGTACCATCATGTTAGATACAACTGACTTAAAACCTTGTCTGCCTTACCACGTAGCATTTAAGATAGTAGTGGCTTATCCCACGAAAACTTTTACTTGGAATATCTTTCGCACGATGGTCGATGAGGGTGCCTCGACATGCGTTATGTCATTGGTCATTCTTCACTGCTCCATCACCTACTCTCCTCACTGCTTTCGATGGTCATTCATTCTGACCACATGGTATCATTCCTTCTTTCCCCGTGCAGTTAGGAGGGAAGACCATGTGTGTCGAAGTAGAGGTAGTCGATGCTCCCCTCAACTATAACCTCTTGTTAGGAAGGAGTTGGACTTATGCCATGCAAGTTGTGGTTGCTACAGTTTTCTAGGTCTTGTTGTTTCCACATGAGGGTCGGATAATGACCAACGATCAATTGTCTTTCTCCAGACCTGACCCTACATTGGGGGCATCCACAGTCCCGATGATTGATAATCCTCAACCAGGTGTCATCAACGTAGGGGTTGGTTTGTGCCCATCTTTGATGGGGACCTTCAATTACCCGCCCCCTCAAGGCGATATCAAGTTTATATCCAATCACCATAAGGTTGAGATTTTTCAAGTTTCGTCATTCCACACGACTTACTTCGATGATCCGTGGGTACTTCCTTCCCCATCAGCCATGATGGATGAGGCAGGGCACCTGGGTATGTCCATGCCCTTGTTCGCCACTGAAGTAGCGTACTCTTTAGTCCAGCAAGCTTCAACTAACACTGATCCAACTCTTGCACAAGAGTTAGATCCACTTCTAGAGCCTATTTGGGCTCATGGTTCTCTCTCTAACACCGATTCGTTAGACTTAGTCTTGCCCTCTGACGAAGCAGTAATCGAAGCAATGACAAGTCCAGACAAACCTTGGGAAGATCTTCATCACAGATCATATTTCCTCCCAGAGTTAAGCCGAATCGAAGTAGGAGAATTCACCATGACTATGACTGGAGATAGGTCTTGTCATACTAATCCCTTAGCTACACACAAGATCTATGTTGAGGGTAATATGGAAACCATTGCTGAAACGATACCTATCAATATCTCCAGAACCCCTGGCGTCATAGACAATGTTTTCGTCGGATCATACAGCTCCTCCGAGGAGATGCCAGGCATTGACCCACAAAGAGTCTATCATGAGATAACTTTGTTGTTTTTCAAGCTCGCTTTGAGATCCGAAAGCAACATCTGGCGAGACTACATTTATGCTTTTCGATATCGTCCGGATTAACTGAGAAAAGTAACCATTATGGAGTCTTCTTTAAGCCCTTTTCAAACTCCTTAAAGATGAAAAGATTACCGAGTGACCTTGTTTCTTCACACTCGTTCAATTGGTCCAGAAGAACGTTCCTTAAACGGGTCTTCTTTTAAACCCTTTTCAGACCCTCTAAACATGAAAATATTGCCAAGCGATCTGATGGCCTTTCACGCTCGTTAAAATGAAATTTGAAGTCACGTCTGTCCAGCAGTAGTTTACCCCTTTTCCGGTCTAGACGGTCAACTGTACGAACAAAGGTATACTCTATGGAACTTTCGTTCTTTAGAAGAGTACTCTCAGGTATAATTTTATCCCTTTTTCGGGCCTGAGAGACTAAACTTACGAAAAAGTAACCCCCACGGAGTCCATAGTTAAGCTCTTTTCAGAGTCCCTAAAATTGAAAAGATCTTCGAGTGACCTTATTCTTTCACACTCGTTAAATTGGTCCAGAAGAATATTCCTGACGGAGTCCATAGTTAATCTTTTTTCAGACTCCTTAAAAATGAAAAAAATAGCTGAGTGATCTTGTCCTTGTCACACTCATTAAAATGGTTTTGAATCGACGTCTAATCAATGCTAGTTTACCCTTTTTCGAACCGACTAGACTATCTTCGAAAAAGGTATCCCAATGGAGTCTCCTTTTATGTTTTTTCAGACTCTCTAAATATGAAAAACCATCGAGCTTACCTTCTTTGGGCTCGTTAAACTTACATCGAAGGACGTTACCATTGTGTGTTTTTTTAACCGCGTTTGCATACCTTATACACCAGCCTTGTAACAGTTTGCTTCTGCATCCTAACACCTTTGGCCCCCGGAGGATTTTTCCCAAGTATCATTCTACTAGAACATCAGCCTTGTCCTTGTGCCTTGAGCTTGTATGTTTTCCACACTCGTTCCTCCCTTGTAATGTAATATTCCTTTATTCTTTTTCCACAATTATTGAAAAGAACAAAAAAATCAAATATACCCCAAAAAGAGGAAGGGAAAAGTATTTTCTTTATTGGTAGCATAATGAGTCGCCCTTGGATAAATCACATATGTCTGTTTGTTCATCAGACTATGGGATGTAGTACAACCTTAGGAAGCTTTTTCTTGCTATATAGAGTTGTCTCCTCCACCGTTTGGTTATCCTTCCAAACATATGGAGAGTTTGCGTTGCCTCCTGCTTCGTAGACTTATGATTAACATAAATGCTACCTGAGTCTCATCATTTGTCGTGCTATTATCCAAGGGAGGTTTTTCACTAAGCCTGAGTCGGGCCCTCTGCAATATGTCTCTTGTCCACATACCCAACCATCCTGAACATTCAATCAAATCCTTTTTTGAAATCACTGAAGCCTTCAGTCCGATCATCAAGATTATCAAGTCCATGACCAACGAGCCGTCGAAGACCTCTGGGTAGTGCAGTCATACACTCATATTACACTCCTACCTGAGTTTTGAAGATTTTGAAGTTGTTTCTCGAGCTCTAAATATCTCATCTCCAGCCATCAGGTCGAATCAACTTCGGAAAGATGGATACTCTATATGTATATCTTTCTGATTTCGAGATGTAGCTCCGTTGTGTATTTTTCGCGGCTACTCTTTATAGTTATTTGACATGGATCTACAATGTATTTGATAGGTATCCATGGTTCTATTTTATCCCGAGCATGGGTATGCCCACCTCGGTGAGACATTTGTTCTTTTGCAGATGGTGCCTCCCGGTTCCTGATCCTTGGGCTCAATTGTTCAGCACATCAATAAAGATTGGTAATGTATTTCGGCCATCATATGCTCTTCTGACCTCACACATTAGGGGGAATCTATTATAACCCTAAAATGCACCACGCATGCTTACCTGGCATCAGGCCAACTCATATCCCTTCTTTGCCAAAACACTGTTGAAAAACTCTTTGAAAATCCTCTTGAATAAAGGCCCATGCACCCTAATCCATTACTGCACGCGTGTACACGCTGGCTAACCCAAAATAGTCCGCATGGACCGAAAAAAGCATGAAAAAAGGAAATTTGTCGACGGAACAAAAAGCTATGGGTGAGCTAAGTGAAACTCCCGACCATGCATGGCTGAGGGTTCGTCCAAATACCTAGTTCCTTCTAGCCTATAAAAGAAGGGGTAGGGGTCCCATTTGAAAAAGAAAAAAAATATAGGAAAGAAACTCTACCCATTTATGTATTCCCATTATCCCAACCCTTTTCCTTTCCTTATGCCAAAGGAGATTCAAAACAAAGCAGTTGGAGGAAAGAAGAAGAGGAGCCCAGGATTAGGTTCAAGGAGCGGTGGCAAGTCTCAACTTTTGTAAGTTGACTCATTCAAAGTAATAAAGAAAGTTCATTTCCCGTCCCAATTCATAAACTATTTATAGTTTGATCAGTATATGTTTGATTTCTAACCCGTTAGTATATAAGTAGTATGCATGCATAGTTGTTGCTCGTCTTGAATGCAGGTCAGCTTTGGAAGGAGTATTGCGAACAAGTAATCAAGCACAATGGAGGATCGACATCAAACATTGGTAACGAGGTAGGTTGATCTTTCCATGCATTTACTAAGAAAAGGGGATTTAAATCTAGGGATGAAGGTAGAAAGTAATTTCTATTCGGTCATATCTGCATGCAAAGTCTGAACTCTATTTTCTAGTTCGTAGGGTGTTTTTCCCCAACAAAAGAATTGGGGGTGAGCTCTTCTACTATATTGGTCACAAAGTTGTCCAAGTCATATTCTTCTAGAATATTCAAGACTCTAGCTTTCCAAACATTAAAGTTTGAAGCCCCTTCAAGTCTATCCTCAATCCTTACAAAAATGGAATACATATTTGCAAGTATTGTGCTTGAATAGATTCTAAGGATCTGCACAAGATCTAGCATACTGCAAAACTGAGCACTTACATGCCCTAGAGCTCTGATACCATGTTAATTTTCCAAGAATAAATAGATACAAAAGATAGAAATAGTGTACTTTTAAAACTTTAGCAGATAAACTGAAGAATAAGAACAATCATTCACAAAGACACAAGTATTTATCTTGGGAAACCCTCAAGGGGGGGAAAAACCCAACAAACTTTTGTGATATATTGATTAGTCAAGCAAGTACAATGAACTAACAAGACTCTTCTTAGAAATAACACTAAGACAATAGTTCTTACTGTTGTTACAAAACTGTTTTTTTTATTCTTGTTGGCTGCCCCAAATCATTCCTTAAGGCTATCTCTGAACTTCCTTTAAGGATGCCTCAGATTGTTGCTCAGAACAAAGTTTTTCCACCCTCATAAAAGGCCTTTAGATGTTGTCTAGAACAACCTATAGTTGTTGTTCAAAACAACTTATGTTGTTGTCAAACACACCTCCAGAATAGAGTATATTTGTTTCTATAGAACAACCTCTTATATGCTGCCAAGAACTGAGTTATCAACTACTACAAGATAGAGAAGATGGATGTTGCTAGAATAGATTAGTTGTTGGCAGTTTCTGCTCATAATAGTATAGTTTTTTCTTCAGAATAGTCTGGGCTGCTCCTTTAGAATATAATAGTTGTTTCTCCCTTAGAATAGATCATTTGTTGCTCAGAAGTATGAGTATTGATCTGATATAGAACTGATGTATAAAACTAATATGAAGATTGATCTGAAGAGAGGGTGCCTCCCTCTCTTTATATAGGATAGAGTCTAGGTTAGGGCCACCTCCTAGGTTAGGATAGGATAGGATTTAGGTTAGGGCTGACCTAGGTTGACCTAGAAAGGGGGCAGCTTCAAGAGGGTGGTTTGGGAAGAGGCCAGCTTGAGGAGGGTTGCTTGGAGGGAAGCTTGGAGGGATTCTTGGAGGCCAACTTGAGGAGGGAAGCTTGAGAGAGGGAAACTAGGAAGCCTTCTTGAAAAGAATAACTTTTGTAGCTACTCAAAATTCAACAAGGTCGACATGAGGAGAGACCAAATTTCTTGAAAATAGAGGTGACAAACACAAAAATAAGGCATGGCCTTCTAAAAGAATTCAATTCAAATTAAAAAAACCAATAAACAAATATAAGAATACAGATAAAAAAAAATAATCCACATTATTTGATTTCAAGAAAGGGATATATATATATATATATAATTAATTTAAAAATATAAATATGATATTAAAAAAAACTAAAAACTAAAACTAAATAAAATAATTATTATATTATATATAAAATCTGATAACAATAAAACAAAATAAAATTGAAGGGGAAGAAGATTTTATTTCTAAGTGATAATTAAATCCTGAACATGTCTTTATAAAAAAAATGAGTATAAACAATTTGTTTTGTTTTGTTTTGTTTTGGAGCAAAGGAGGGGAAGCCATGGATGTAGATCCCTCCACTACCTTCACCATTTCAAACTTTATATCTTTTCTTTCTTTTACCAGAGGAACAATCACAATAGAAAACAAAGAACCCATTAAACAAATCATTCCTAAAAGCATGCAAAATTTTGGTTGTACAATATGGAGACACAAAGGGTGAGTAGAGGTAACCTGTGGAAACAGTATTGCATTTTCTTCTTGCATTTGACATATAAGTTATTTCCTTGTAAAATACGACTACAATTGAAACTTTGTGTGTACCAGTGTATTGTGGGCTCCTCCAATTCAAAAACATTTAAGTCTCGAGTTACGCCTTGTAAAAAAAAAATAGATGGCATACACCCATTTCCAACAATTTTGATTACCTCTGCTCACCATCAATCACACCCTTCAATTTGGTGTGACCTCTCATAAATTAGCCAGGAATCGAGGCCATTGAACTGTGGCTTGTGCAAGGAAAGGAAAAGGTCGGCCTAGCATCAATGGTCACGCCATTCGAGCAACCGACCATGAGTCAGGTCATGTCATTCAAACTGTGAACCTACAAAACCCTAACCTGTGAGTAAGACTTGTTGAGCCAAAGTGAGGAGGAAAAATGATCGACCGAAGATGTGATCTGTGGGTTTTTATTTGATTTTTTTTTCTTGTTGGGGTTTCTGGTGAGAGGTGCATGGGCCTCATGCAAGGCTCCATGCAGGAAAACCTCATGCCATCTCTTATGGGTTTTATTTGTTTATCCATTAAGTGGTAACTAGCACAACCACATAATTGTGGTTGATAAACGTTGATAGGTTTATTTCATTTACAAACCCTAATTAGGGTTTATGCTAAAATAAGGATTTGTAAATTAAATATACCTATTGGATTTCATCAACCATCAATTATGTGGTTGTGCTAGGAAAAACAAATAGCAGAACATATTAGAAGACAACCATAACATATTAGAGTAACAATGTAATGGTAAGGGGCGAGAAGAAGACAACCATAACATAGTAGAGTAATAATGTAATGATAAGGGGTAGGAAGAAAAACATTGTAATGCCCGTGATTATAAACCAAGAAATATTAGGGAATATTGTTGGATTACTGAGAGGGGGGGTGAATCAGTAATAGTGTAATTATAATCCTTTTTCTTCAAATAATCCAAGTGGTATATCAATGTAGAATTATTATCCAATAATGAGCAATAAGAAATGAACAATCACACACATACATAGTACACCAGTGTTTTACGTGGAAACCCAAATTGGGATAAAACCACGGAATGATTTTTCTTATATTTCTTGAATAATTACATTCATTGGAAGCACCAACTTCCTTTGTTTTCCAACTGCAACTGGAAGGAGGCTCCAACCCCCTAGTTTCTCAGGCTACAACCTGAGGGAAGCTCCAACTCCCTAATTCTCTGGCTACAACCAGAAGGAGGCTACAACCACCTATGGTCTCTGGCTACAACCGGAAGGTGGCTACAGTCAACAACCGGAAGGTGGCTACAACCGGAAGGTGGTTAGCTGTCTTTAGTCTCACATGACTAGTTTTGGATTAGTCAACAATCCTAACTTGAAATAATCATAACTTTGTACCTGTAATGAATAAAGATATGAAACTCATATGCAATGTTCTTTAGTGTATTTTATGAAATTCCTCCAGGTGTCACTACTTGGAACCTCTCAAAAAAGTAGTTATAGAAAAAATGGCATACCTTATTGAATTATGTCTTATTCTAGAGAGCGACCTTGTAGAGCGTGCCCCGCATAGAATATTTGTTGAATCAATCTGAAACTATTATAAAAAATACTACAGATTGTACTCTAACCAACACATTTGGTCTTACTAAATATGGATTTTTTATGAAGAAGCTATGACTTTTTTACCCGAAACACGTGTTTTTGACTAGTTTCAGGACTAACCACAATCCCTATTTTCCACGAAGTGTAGCTCCAAAAATACACAGACCCACAATCTGAATTTTTTACCACCAATATTTGGGTATGTTTTCTCAATGTCATAGAAATTTGTCGGTCTGAATCATTCTATAAAAAATATTATTGCAAAAATGGTGAGATGACTTGTAAATAATATACCTTGGAAAGCATCATCAAAATAATTTATCCTTCCTTGAATTTTGGCCTTATTTTCTTCACCTTCCCTCAGAAATTCGGCTTAGATATCCTTTGTTTAATTCAAACACCTATAGGTATTCAATATTCTCAAGTGTGTCTAAAATGAGAGAACCTTGCCTCTTATTTATACTCTCCAAGTAAAGATGTCTGCCACTTGTTCTTTTTTGCCCACATACTCAACTCTAATGTTCTTTTCTACAACCTGTTCCTGTAAAAAGTGATACTTGATTGGAATGTGCTTCGTCTTGGAGTGCATCACCAGATTCTTTGAGATACCGATGGCACTTGTATTATCACAATATATTGGAATGGGCTCATCATACTTAACCTGTATATCTGTTAGAGTTTGTTTCATCCAAAGAACCTGTGTACACCATGATGTTGATGCAATGTACTCTGCCTCGGCTGTAGATAAGGATATTGATGATTTTTTCTTTCTTATCCATGATACTAAACAATCACCCAAGTATAATGTTTCTCCATTGGTGCTTCGTCGATCATCAATACAACCTACCCAATCTACATCTGTGTAGGCAATAAGTGATAGATCCTTTCCTTTTGGATACCATAATCCAAACTCTTATGTTCCTATGAGATATCTGAAAATCCTCTTCACTGCTAATACATGTGATTCCTTTGGTGCTTCTTGAAATCGTGCCACCTATCCAACTGCCTGCATTACATATGGTCTGGATGTTGTCACATATAGTAGTTTGTCAATCATTGACCTATATTGCCTCTGGTCTATAGACTTCGAATCATCATCTTTGCTCAACTTGAAACAGGTTTGCATGGGAGTGATAACTGGTTTGAAATCTTTCATACCAAACCTTTTTAGCATTTCTATGATATACTTGGTTTGAGAAATAAAAATTCCTTAGTTTCTTTGGCATATATGAAGTCCCAAAAAGAAGGATAGTTCTCCAAGTAACGACATTTCAAATTCATTTTGCATATCTTTTGCAAATTTTTGACTTAACCTGTCATCATCACTACGAAAAATAATATCATCAACATAAACTTCAATTGATAAAATATTACCTCGACTTACCTTAATGTAGAGGTTGTTGTTTTCACTTCCTTTTCTGAACCCTGCCTGCTACAGATACTTAACCAGTCTAGAGTATCATGCTTTAGGAGCCTGTTTTAGACCATACAAGGCCTTCTTTAATTTACACACATAATCTGCGTTTTCTGACAGCTGAAATCCTTCTAGTTGTTCAATGTAGACTTCTTCTTCAAGTTCCCCATTCAGAAAATATGATTTTACATCCATTTGATACATTTTAATATTTTTGGAGCGTGCATAAGCTAAAAGCAAACGGATTGCTTCCATTTTGGCAACTGGGGAAAATGTCTCTTCAAATTCGATTCCTTCAACCTGTGCATATCCTTTACATACCAATCTAGCTTTGTTCCTTATAACCTATCCATGTTCATTCAATTTATTCCTGAAGACCCACTTTGTGTCGATCACATTCTTATTCTTTGGTCTTGGAACTAGTTCCCAAGTATCATTTTTCTCTATTTGATCAAATTCTTCATCCATGACCTTATTCCAAGATTCATCCTTGCTGGATTCTTCAAAACAGTTTGGTTCAATTGTAGATAAGAGTGTTAGGCATCTTTGTTCTGGTGAACAGATTCTTCTTCTAGTCTCAACTCCTGCATCTTTGTTTCCGATAATCTGATCTGAAGGATGATTCTTCTGTACTCATTTACTGGGTGTCTTTGGAGACACTTGCTGAAATTGTTCTTTTGTTTCTGTTGGATTCTCTTCATCTTCCTCTTCTACTTATTTTTCATCTTCTGCTTCTTCTTCTAAGGGTTGTTTCATTTATTCATTTTCTTCCTTTGATTCCGGTCTGCATGTTTCATCAATTGTTACGTTGTTGTTTTCCACAACTTTGTTTGATCTTAGATTGTAACACTTGTATGCTTTCCTTGTACTTGAGTAACCAACAAGTACTCTTTTGTCCACACGAGATTCAAACTTTCCCATTCCGCCATATTCTCTTTTGATATAGCATTTTCTTCCAAAAACTCTGAAGTTCTTTACATTTGTTGGTCTTCCTTTCCATAGTTCGTAAGGAGTTCTGTCAATGTTGTTTCTAATCATTACTCTGTTTTGAATGTGAAATGTTGTATGCAATGCCTGTATCCAAAAAATATCTATCAATTTTGAATCCATTAACATTGTTCGAACCATTTCATGTACTGTCCTTTTCTTTCTTTCAACAACTCCATTTTGTTGAGGTGTCCTAGCAACGGAGAATTGCTTTTTTATTCCATGATTGCTGCAGTAGTCCATAAATTCCTTTGAGGTGAACTCTCCTTCATTATCATATCTCAAGCATTTGATTTTTGAATCCATTTCATTTTCAATCATTTCCTTGTAGATCTTGAAGTTTTCAAAAGCTTCTGACTTATTTTTGAGAAATCAAACTGCATTCATTCTTGTATAATCATCAACTAATAACATGAAGTATTTCTCACCTTTTAAGACCTTTGTTTTAGTTGGTCCAACTAAATCAGTATGCACAATTTCCAGTGGTCTTGTTGTTGAATATTCCTTTGATTTAAACATGGTCTTTGTTTTTTTTCTTTGTTGACAATACTTACATAAAGTGTTGGTTGGTTTCGTGATCTAGGGCATTTATCTGACTGCTTCTCTTTTGCTGAATTTGACAAGGTTATCAAAATGTATGTGCCCCATTCTTCTATGCCATAACCAACTTTCATCTTCCTTTCTTAGACAACACTTTTTATTTCCAATTTCACTTAACACATATATGTTGCTTGAAGTTCTTGCAGCTATAGAGACCAATTTCCTTGAACCTTCTTTTCTTATCTCACACTTTTGTGAATTGAAAGTAACTTTATGACCTTGGTCACACATTTGACTCACACTTAGAAGATTATTTTTCATATCTTCTACTAGTAGAACATTTTCTGCCTTTTCATTCTTGTTCCCAATTCGGACTGTACCTTTTCCAATGATTTTGGCTTAATCATCATTTCTGAATGAGACTGGTCCATATCTTTCCTTTCGTAATGTAAGAAACTTGTCTCTATCACCTGTCATGTGTTTTGAACATCCAATTTCAACATACCAACCATGTTTCTTCTGCTTAGCTGTTAGAGAAATTGTGCATTCTTCATTGATATATTGATCTTGCTTTCTTATCCATGTCATTTTCTGAGGTTCTTGTCTATGAATGATGTTATTTTGTTGAGGTTCTTTAGGAAGGACTATCATTTTGCAATCTTTGGCCATGTGTCCAAAATTGTTACATTTGTAACATTCCACTTCAGTGATCAAATATTCAAACCTATTGTAACTTCTTCTATGTGTTTCACTAGGTCTTCTTGAATAACCTCTTTCTGTATGACTCTCAAAGTTGTTATTGTTCTCGTTTTTAGCTCTGAAATTCACATCTTTATGTCCAAAATTATTACATGCATAACATAAAGAAAAAAATATAGTTTGATACCTGGGAGTTGAAGATATTCTAAAAGGAGGTGCTTTTATGAATCATTCTTCTTCTTGAGGCCTATCTATCTATTGTTGATTCTGAAATCTAAATCTTCTTGGTGGAGGAGTGTTCCTGTAATCTTCCTTGTATATCTTCCTATCCCCTTTGATTGTTCCTACATAAATTTTTGGATATGTTTCTTGGTCTATTGTTTTGGAGCTTGATCCCTTTTCTATCTGATTGTATCCAAGTCCGGACTTGTCAACATGATATTTTTTACTACTGATAATGTCATCCAGAACTTTTGAGCTATTCTGCATATTTTTCTTTTGAATATCCTTTCTTAGTGCGACAATATTTGCTTCCAAGTTTCCAATGATCCTGTCCTTTTCTTCTAGATTTTCTTTGAGTGCTTCATCAATTCTTTTATCTTCTTCTATTTGAACCTTCAATTTTGTGATCATTTGTTCTATTTCTCGAGTATCCTTTTTCTTTTCTAGTTCTACTTGTAGTTTCTTATTTTTATTCTTTTCTCTTCTAATAACTTCTATGGCACACATTAATTCTTCTCGATAGTCAACTTCTACTTCTTCAATTTCTTCTTCAAATTCTTCATATTCTTCTTCGTCTTCTTCATATTCTTCTTTGGAGTCTTCTTTGCCAGGGTATTTTACGGCCATGAATAGAACTCTTCATGTCTCACTATCACTGACTTCATCTTCATCTGATGATGAGATGTCTTCTTTGGTGCATAAGATTTTCTTGAAAACTTTCTTGGTAGTTCTTTTGCCTTTATATGTGTGTTTTCCTTTTGAGTAACCTTCATCATTTTTGTTTGTCTTATGAGGACATTTGTTAGAAAAATGACCAATACCATCATAATTAAAAAAAATTAAAGGAAGCTTGCCTCTATACCTACCGTCGGTTCCCTTGTTCAGTCTTTTGAAGAAGTTGGCCACTTCTTCATCATCTTTCGAGATGTCACTGTTGTTGCTATATTCTTCTTGTTCCTTTTTATTTTTCTTTGATTTTTTGGATGCTTTGAAGGTTGCTTCTTTTACATATGGATTTTCCTGTTCAGTTCTCATTTCATATGCTGTGAAGATTCCATGTAGTTTGCCCATGCTTATTGAGTTTAGATCTGATCTTTCTTATAGTGTTGATATCTTAGGGTTAAATCTCATAGGAATAGATCTTAGTACCTTTTAAACAATTACAGATTCTTCGATTTCTTCTCCCAATCCTATGATTTCATTCATTGTTTCATCAAATCATAAGAAGTAGGCTACAATATTCTCATCTTCCTTCATTTTTGGTTGTTCAAATTGACCTCTGTAAGTTTGAAGCTTTGCTACTTTTAATTTTGTATCTCCTTCATAAATATTTCGAAGCTTGTCCCAAATGTCTTTAGCGGATTTACAGTGTACAACTTTGGTTAGTAATGTATCACTGAGACCATTCAAAAGTGCATTTTTGTATTTGGAATTATTCTCACCGAGTTTCACTGCTTTGTCATTTGTTGGTGGAATTGTTGGTGTTGTGTATCCATCTACAATTGATTTCCAAACTTGAAATCCATGTGCCTGTATATATGTCTTCATCCTTATGCTCCAAAAAGAATACTTATGTCCATCAAACTATGGTATTCCATTTTTATACAAGTTGGTACTCTCCATGATCTACCTTTCAGTGGTTAAACTGATTTCTGAAGGAACCTGCTCTGATTCCAATTGTTGGATTACTGAGAGGGGGGTGAATCAGTAATAGAGTAATTATAATCCTTTTTCTTCAAATAATCCAAGTGTTATATCAATGTAGAATTATTATCTAATAATGAACAATAACACACATACACAGTACACCAGTGGTTTACGTGGAAACCCAAATTGGGAGAAAACCACGGAATGTTTTTTCTTATATGTCTTAAAGAATTACATTCATTGGAAGCACCAACTTCCTTTGTTTTCCAGCTGCAACTGGAAGGAGGCTCCAACCCCCTAGTTTCTCAGGCTACAACCTGAGGGAAGCTCCAACTCCCCAATTCTATGGCTACAACTAGAAGGAGGCTACAACCCCCTATGTTCTCTGGCTACAACCACCTGTCCTTGCCCCGTCCAACTACCCTGAAGTAGAAGTAGAATGATGGAACCACTGTCACATTATCACTGTGAGATATACCATTTTAAAATTGTACCAATAAACCTAAACCATGCATCAACCTGTACCTCAACCTGTACCATAAACAAGTGCATCAACCATGCACCAACCTGTACCATAGACAAGTGCATCAACCATGCACCAACCTGTACCAAAAAAAATTGTAATCAACCTGTACCATAAATAAGTGCAACCAACCATGTGCCAAGTATGTATCAATCATGTGTCAACTACTCATGAACTATAACTCATCAATATGTACCAACATCATTAACTATACACCTCATGTATGTGCCAACTCATCAACTACTTGTCTCAACCATGTACCCAACTTGTACCTCAACCAAAATCCCTCATCAATTTCATCATCCAAATATTATTTATAACTCTATAATAGACCTGGTGTATATGATCACATACCTACAAACCTTCCTTAACTTTAAACAACAGGAGACTAGCATTTACATCAAACTTTTCTTTAGTCTCACATGACTAGTTTTGGATTAGTCAACAACCCTAAATTGAAATAATCGTAACTTTGTACCTGTAATGAATAAATATCTGAAAATGATACACAATGTTCTTCAGTATTTTGTATGCAATTCCTCCATGTGTCACTACTTGTAACCTCTCATAAAATTAGTTATAGCAAAAATGGCATACCTTGTTGAATTCTGGCTTATTCTAGAGAGAGACCATGTAGAGCGTGCCTCGCACGGAAATTTTGTTGAATCGATATAGAACTATTACACAAAATACTAAAGATGGTACTCTAACCAAAACAATTTGTCTTACTAAATTTGGATCTGTTATGAAGAAGTTATGATGTTTTTACCCGAAACGTCTGTTTTTTACTAGTTTCAGGACTAGCCACAAACCCTATTTTCCACGGAGTGTAACTCCAAAAATACATCAAACCACAAGCTAAATTTTTTACCATAGATACTTGGATATGTTTTCTCAATGGAATAGAAATTTCACCGTATGAATCATTCTATAAAAAACGTTATTGTGAAAATGGTGAGATGACCTGTAAATAACATACCTTAGAAAGCATCATCAAAAGAATTTATCCTTCCTTGAATTCCGGCCTTCTTTTCTTCACATTCCCTCGGAAATTTGGCTTAGATATCTTTTGGTTACCTCAGACACCTATATTTATTCAATATTCTCAAGTGTTTCAAAAATGATAGAGCCTTTCCTCTTATTTATACTCTCCAAGTAGCTTCCTTAAAAACATCTTCTAGGTCACTTTGCCCACTTTCCTTATTTTAGGGTTAACCCACTTCTAATTTCCCCATTAAATTTATTATTTAAATAATTTATTTTGTATTCACTTTGAATTATAGTACACTCATCAATTCACTTTATTATTTACCTTCTAAAATCTCTTAAACCACTTTGACTACTTTGACCTTTTGGGGCTTCTAGATGACTTAAGAGGGTCCTCCAACTTCGTAAGGCCATAATTCTCAAACCGTGAGGAGTTATGTGATGTTCCACATACCACCAGAAATGGAATGACATGTACCATCCATATAGAATATTATTACCTACAAATATATCAAAACTCATACCATTATCCATCAAACAAACTTGGGTACATTACCCAAACCTCGGTTCTCCAACTTCTCATGGCCATAACTCTCTAACCGTGAGGATTTATGTGGCGTTCCACATACCAATAAGAACTATCCATATAGGATAGTCTCAATGAAAAATTCACTGACCTTCATATCATTATTCCAAAAATAAGCATGGGTTCTCTAACCATACTTCTAGGATAACTTAATCCACAAAGTGTCTTCCCGTGATGGATTTCACCATAAGGGGACCACTTTGGAGTTCATCCATTTCTACTTATTATCAACCATGACAAGACAATAATGAGTCATATTTACATCAAACAATCTTGGGTCAATTACCCAACCTTTGTGCTATGGGGATTTCTTCAAGGGTTGACATCAATGACAACCAACCTTAATCAACATATACAACATTGGACACATGCAGATAACTACAAATAATGCATGTGAGAATTAGAGAAAGTTCCTTCAAGGTGGAAGACGTGAGTAAAATAGTTGGTAGGCCATTCAAATATGAACAAAACTAACTCATGGGAGGAAATATTGATCTCAAATAAACACGAGTCTTGAGAAACCATAGCTAACAAATTAGTTCCATAGAAAAAGGTTGGGAAAGGTAGTTCATGGGAGTCTACACAATTGTGTAGGTTTCCTGGACACATCTACCTCATTCGACCTATAGATAGTTCCTTTCATGGAAATAATATTACCCATGACTGAAATAATAATTAACCAAGACTGTGGATTGCAAGAAAAAAAGGGAGGGCTCTACTTCTCTTATGCAATTTAACCCTAATTACGGCATCAGGAGTAAGCAATTTGTTAACTATCTAGGCTCGATAACATCCCATAATATATTAAAATAACACTGTAATTATTAGGACCCAAAAGAAAAATAGTGTAATGCATGTGATTATAAGACACCAAAGATTTACCAATTCAACACTTGATGCATGTAGGTAACTATAAATAATTCGGGTGAAAATTAGAGAATGGTCTTTCAACATGGGGAGACAAAAGTAAAATAGCCTACAATCACCTAGGTTTTTTTTATTCCAAGTGAGGTGCCACACAAATAAGTGTTTTCTATGGTTTTGAATCCACGCTTCTACTTGACATAGTTGCAGATTTAACTTGCATGACAATGATAAACTAATTATGCCATTACAATAACACGAAACCATTGTGAAATAATTAACATCATGATGAAGCAATAAACTAGAAATTGTGAACTGAGAGAATGGATTAGCAGAGTGCTCTCTCAATCTCTCTTCCAAGAGGCTCGGTTTATCCTTGGACAAAGTGAGTTTTTTCCTGGGAGTCCTCGAAATTATCATGTCATAATAATGCAGATTTTTTTCCTGGAAATTTGAGATGGTCATAATATGAAATGAAACACCATAATTTTATTTGAGGCATCAAGCGGTTCAAACTCCCACACTCCATAAAAAATGAACACCATTCACACTCTAAAAGTGGCATGAGGCAGTTCACATTACAACACTTCAATCTATGGTTTAATCATGCAAACTTGACAATAAAAGTTTGCACAAATATCACTTCTTGTTAATCATCTAAACTTGACAATCATACGGCCTGAGAGTAATTTCTTAATATGATTAGGTAAATGTGAAAAAGTAAACAGTTTAATGGATGCATTCATAAATGCAAGGAAGTTATGAACAATAAATCATATTCATTGATTTGGAAGGAAGAATACGAATATGATAACATCTTTTAATGTTAGCCATCAAATTAGGTTTATATATTAAAAGATCATTAATTGTGCCCATTGTCAATAGAGCCTATATAAGGCTCAATTTAGAATTTGGTAAATATTAATAGCTAGAAGTTCACATACCTAAATTACTATATTATCTAAATTGGGGTTGTTCATCGTATATTTGATAACTTTAAATCGTATATATATATATATATAGACTTTGGCTCAATTTAGAATTTGGTAAATATTAATAGCTAGAAATTCACATACCTAAATTAATATATTATCTAAATTGGGGTTGTTCATCGTATATTTGATAACTTTAAATCCTTTATTAGTCCCTGCCGAAGGCGTAGAGGGACTATAGCGATCGATAATTTGTTGACTTTATATTAGTTTGTCGTTTGACTACAAATTTTTGCATACATTCTAATGTTCGACATAGAGAACTAAAAGCATTATTGTTTATATAATAAAACAAACTATATATGTTATGATCTAATTGGATGATAGATTTGAGGTCATATTGCCAGCTTTGCTATTACCAATGATTGATATGTTTTCATATCCAAAGTTTTATCATGTATGGTACTTTTTTTATTTGTACTAATCATATTGAAATGTTTAGATATCCAAGGTTTATAGTGATCGATAATTCGAAAGTTTATAACCTTGTATTGTGATTTATTTTTTTATTTGTGCTATTATTATTATTATTACTCCTTTGTATTTGTATTGAAATGTATTGACACTTTTTTTGAGGTGCTTGAATAGGCCTGACAACTTAAATGTTTACATGACGCGAGGTCCTCAAACAGGCCTGAAAGCTTAAATGTTTGCATACCGCGAGGCCCTTAGACAACCTAAAAACCTTAAATGTTTAGCTAAATACGCTTCTCGGAGTACATTTTTCCTCGAAATTTTCCATACAATGTTGCAATGAATTTGGAAAATATTGTTGTCCACCATCAGTTGAATAGGCATTGTATGTTTCATCCTTCTTCTAGCCTTGGAATGCAATTTCGTCATCATTGAAGCTACATACATTGTTTTTTGGTTCAGTGAGTGCTTCTTCTTCATTGGTTCGTCGATTGTTGCTTGTTGTTGTTGTTTGGTTCACAATTCGACCTGTGCTTCTGCCTTTCATTGTTTCAGAGTAAGTTTCCATGCCATAGTTTCATTTTCTATTACTTGTTTGTTGTTTAGTGTTTGCAGTTTGCAAGAAATAATGTTTTCTTATTTCTACTGACATTCTCGTCATATGTTTTCAGTTCCTTCTATGCTTCAGCTACAGGTTCATAATCGTTGGAGATACATATGTTGTTTACTAGTTCGTTGGTTGTTTCTTGTTCACTGGTTCGTTGGTTCGTCTATTTTTGGTTGTGTTTGTTTGGATCAAGTTTACGATTTGGGTCCATGGGGCTGCAGTTGGGCCCATTCATGATTTCTCATTGGTTTGGTGCTTTTTGTTTTCTTTTTTTTTGCTTCGGCTTTGCAAGATTGGGGTCCTGCATCAACAGTTGGAGCTGTTTTTTTTATGTATTATTGTTTTTTGGGGGGGGGGCGCTTTACGGTGTTTAGCCCCTACACCCACGAGTGGACACGCGGTTGTGTTATTTGTCGTGTCTGGGGAGTTCCAGATCTATTCTGCTGTGAGATTTTGCTGGTACTTCAGTGTTGACATGATATAAAATAGTTGCATGAAAAATAGTTAGAGAAGTATATGTGCAATTTCAATATCTGTTGTTTTTTTGTTAAAATAAAACATATGCAGGTTGCACTTATAAACCATGTATGGTGAAATGTGCCCATATGACAATACATTCTCTTTATCCTCTACACAGACTAGTGTGACCACGATACAATTTGTCTTGTACTTGAGATATGATATGTACAACAAACATACTGCAAAATTATATTTCCATGTCTGGAAGCATATCTGGGTAGTTTTCCACGAAAAACCAAAATCTTGTATCGTGGGCACAACAGTCTGTGTAGTGAATAAAGAAAATGTATTTCCATGGGTGGAAGCATATCTAGATACTTTGCCATGGAAAACCAAAAATCATTTAGCTATGGCCATGCAATTTCGTAATATTTTGTGGCTTGTAATATATTTTGGACAGGGAAAAAAATTATATATTTAAAGCTATGGATGGAGAAGTTCAAAGGTTCATGTTTCTGCCTATGTTTTATTCTATTCATTGAGTCTCATTTATTGTATGTACATATTACTTGTTCTCTGGTTCATACCATCTTCCATTTATGTTCATTGTATTTTGTGTGTTCCCACATTCAAATAAACAGAATAGCTGGAGAAAACGACGGAGTCTTGACTACATTGGTTGAAGAGGAGATAGAAAGGTACATGATTGTACTGTTATTTCATATTGCATTGTTTTGTATTTCATTTGTGTCTGTGTATGTGTTCACCTAGTTTATTGTATGTAGATGTTGTGTACCTTCCTACATAATAACTTGTCTTCATTATGTGTCTTCCTGCATATTAAATTCCTTCATGTCCGTTGTATTTTTCCTGCATTCCTACATTTAAACAAACAGAATGGTTGGAGAGGATGATGGACTTTTTGGAGCGAATGTAGATGAGGAGTTACAGAGGTGGATACCTGTACTCTTATTTCATATTCCAGTGTTCAGTATTTCATTTACTGTCTGTATATTTTTTGTGCTTGTTATGTTGCTTTGCACCTTTTATTATTATTATTATTATTATTTACCTGTTTGTATATACTACGTATCTTTTTGCTTATTATCATGTGAATCGTATTCTGTTTGTTGTTACATTGAAATAAATAGAACTTTTTTTATTTATTTTACATGTATGTCTTCATACTAACTTGCCTTCATGTCCATTGTATATTCGTCATTGCTACCTTAGAAGAAACAGGTTGGTTGGACAGGAATATGAATTGTTATGTGCAACAGCAGAGGGTTCTATGGTACAATCTTCAAAAAGGTATACCAACTATGCTAGTAAATTAAATATACAAACCAGGTGGGGGCATACAATATTAGACTAGAAAACGATTACTTGGCAGCAATGGGCCTTTGTGCCCTCCCCAATTCTACTTTTTCCATTTTCTATTATCCCTTTTTATTTCTAATTGCTCTGCTTAGTGGTATTTCTGAAAATGCCTTGGTGTGTCGGTTGGTGGACTAACGGGTTTACATTTATGGTCACACTTCTACCTTATTCCATACTTACCCACTTTATGGATTACGAGTGTCGGGCTAGCGGGTTTAAGACTGCTCCCCTAGATTTCGGGGGTCCACAATATATAGATTGGTTGTCGTGCCCTGCCATTACACATTTTTCCAGTCAAAAAATCAAAGGCATACAATTTGACCCTCGGGTCCTCATCTTTCTTGAGTATATCTCTTTACACTATATTTTGTATTCCATCTCCTTCCACCCTGCATGTGACTTTAAGAACTATTATGGACAATATACAACGCATATGCTTGTTTATTCCTTCTGATGTTCATCTACACATGCTTGCATCAGAAAAAGTTGGACTAGTGACATGGCCATGAGCAGTCAGTCATCCCAGACATCAACAGACCAACAAGGCTAAAGGTAAAGATGCATACATTATGTTCCTAGTATGTTTACCAAACAAATATCCTCGGCTATTTATTCATCTATGGCATGGTGAATATGTTGATTTCATCTGTAATACATGGTTTGCAGTTCACAAGAAGTATCAACAAGTACAAGCGAGACGTCAAACATAACGCAGGTTCCGCAGACTAAGAGGTGTGGTTGCAAAACTCTAGCTCCATAGTTCATCGAAGCTATGCGTCTACTTGTAGATTTATGCCAGTGAAAAAAGAATACAAAAAAATAATGCACACTACCATTCACTTTAGTTTTCGTGTTCAAAAATTGTTACCAGGTATAGACTTGTAACACCCAAAGTACTATCAATAGAGGGATTGAACAGCCGTTGAACTGGAAAAGTGTTCATTGAGGACATAATGGTTGTCTATAGCACCTACTTAGACAAGGAAAACAAAACTAGATCCATTATGTGTGCTGACATGATAGACAAGGAGGCCATGATGACAGTCACACTGACTATTCCTACACAACGTGTCCAGAAACATACAGAAAAGATATTGTTGGGTAATGGGATATCCATTACAAATTTTAATATATTGCCCAAAACAGTATATGACCGTGGTGATTGTGATCAGATTGTTTCTCTCAACGAAACAAGTATTGTGGAAAAAATTCTCGTTGTTTGTTCCTAGTATCATTTCATCTCGTACGCAACTATCAGCCAGCTTGCACAGAGAAATGATATTTACCCAATCAGAACCATTGGCATAGATTTCACACTGGCAAGAAAACTTTTCTTGCAACACATTCTCCATATAAAAGATGGAGAGTTAGACAGCGACAAGGAAATGGTACCGTTTTCCATATCCAGTTTTGTCCTTTACTTTCGCATGTGCATGTATCTCGGGTAAGTTACACAAATATTGCATTGTTCCATGTTGTAGTTGCAATTGTTCGATACCTATTCAAATTTGTTTTTGTCAATGGAACAACAATTGCATAAAGGGAAGTTTCCACTTATGCTCTTCAAAAATATAACAAAGAAAAGGGATGTTAGAGAAAGGATCTTTCACACAACCCAAGCAACATTTGTAACAGAGTTGCGAGTAGACATAGCACATGATTTGAAGAAACTAACTAGCTCTACAATTGTTGTGTGTATACATCTATAGAACCATCCTCACTTTTCTTATACCAATATCCTTCACCAAATTTTTGCGGCTTGTTTTATTTTTATTTTTTGAAGGGGGGTGGGGGCGTGCAGTTGTGTAATATATTGTTCGATGTATTAATTCCTATGCTCGTGTTTCCAGGTTGAAGGTGTTTTGGTTGCAGTGAATGCGTACTCGACCCCCTTTGATCCTGTATGTGCTAAATGAAACTCTCTTTCTTTTTCTTCCGCTTTGATAAGTGATGATACGATTGATTGTCTGCGATGCAGTGAAAAAACTCCATATATATATAGACATTGCCTCAATGTTTCCATCTAGACCATGGGCATTACAACCATGCATTGTACAATTAGGTAGCCTCTGTTATAAGATGTGCTTCCTAGGTTAGTATAATTGTCATATGAAGCATACCTACAAAAAAAGGAAAGCAGTGTACACAACAAATTTACCTTAAATGAGGATAATGCAATATTGCATATCAGGTGAAGAAGAAGAAAAAAAAAACATATCAAGCTTTGGTAGGAAATGAAAATATCTCATGTGTCTCTATAATATTTCTTCAACACCTAGATGAATGTTCATCGGACTTGAGTACTTGAGAATCTAATTACAAATGCAATCGATGTTGTTATTTTGATGTTTTCTTGCATCTCCCAGTAAAAATTTTGCAGTGTCTATGCAATATTTCTTCAACACCCGGATGCTTGGTTCTTGATTGTATGTTTATTCTGTCAATTTGTATATTGCGGAAATCCGAGTGTTATTTGGAGGACACGGAAAAATAGAATTGCAATTTTTTATCCAGCTAGCCCCCAAGTCTGCCTATCAATCTATATAGCGTTGTGACGCAAATGTAGTATGTGGCTTGTTTTAGCACTTTTCCTTGATCGATGAACTTGGTAAAATTAATCTCTTGGAATAATTTGAAATAAATGAATATATATTGTGCGAAGTCCAATGGTGCTATCATATCAACAAGAGGCCCTTAAAATTCAAATTGGTCGTTGTTATACTTGCAGTGATAGAATTTAAAGAGATTTAACATCCTTTAATAATTTTATGTAATTAAATTGTACAATATCAATATTTAATATTAATAATTTGGTATTCGAAAATAATGTTTTTAGATAATGTTAGATAGTTGATAGGGATGACCATCCGTAAACAATCGCAATATTGAGCCCGCCAGTCCTGGAGTCTGTCTGTCAATTTGTATATCGCGGAACTCTGAGTGTTGTTTGGAGGACACAGAAGAATAGAAGTGCAATGTTGAGCTAGCCAGCCTGCAAGTCCGCCTGTCAATTTGTATATCGCGGAACTCTGGGTGCTATTTGTAGGACACGGAACAATAGAGGCCCAATTTTGAGCCCGCTAGCCCGAGAACCCATGATCCAAAGCGTAGCTAAGTATGGAATGAGGGATCCGTACATGCTCTATAAAATCTCATGTCCATACTTTATAAAATTACATATTTAGTATGTATTACTCGTTTATCAAAAAAATTCTAGGTGCAGAAGTTGGCAGATACACTTGTTCATATTTCCACTTACTTTTGTATTACCAGCCCGACCGACCGCTTCCTCGTTTCATATTGTACAAACTTTTTGGATCGCGAGTTTCTGAATAGGTGGGTTTTTCTTTTAAATAAGATATTTTGCATCCTTTAATAATTTTATATAATTAAATTGTACAATATCAATATTTAATATCAATAATTTAGTATTGAAAATAATGTTTTTAAATAATTTTAGATAGTTGATAGGGATCACCATCCATAAACAATCTCAATTTTGAGCCCTCCAGCACTGGAGTTCGTCTGTCAATTTGTATATCGCGGTAATTCGAGTGTTTTTTGGAGGACACGGAACAATAGAAGTGCAATGTTGAGCCAGCCAGCCCGCAAGTCCACCTGTCAATTTGTATATCGTGGAACTCTAGGTGCTATTTGTAGGACAAGGAACAATAGAAGCCCAATTTTGAGCCCGCCAGCCCGAGAACCCGTGATCCAAAAAGTGTCTAAGTATGGAATGTGGGATCCATACATGCTCTATAAAATCTCATGTAAAGTACATATTTAGTATGTATTACTCATTTTTCAAAAAAAATCTAGGTGTGGAAGTTGGCGGATTCACGTCTTCAAATTTCACTTACTTTATATCACCAACCTGACCGACCGCTTCCCCTTTTTATATTGTACAAAATTTTTGGCTCGCGGGTTTCTGAATAGATGGGTTACCGGATAGGCAGGTTCAACATTGTGTTTTCATTGTTCCGCTGCCTGCAAACAACACCCGAACTTCCGCAATCTACAAATTAGCAAACAAATTGAAATAAAAGAATATATATTATGTGAAGTCTAATGGAACAATCATATGAATGAGAGGACATTAAAATTAAAAAATTTCGTTGTTATACTTGCAGTGAGGCTAACAGTACAAAAACTTTACTTAAACATCCAAAAAATGATTTTCTTGTAACTTTTCGACGCTTCTCTTATACAAAGAGATCCTGAAAACTATCAACATTGCTCGATGTGTCTATTCCTTGATTGAAGAACCTGTTAACATGTTTAATGCACTCCATATTTATTTTTAAGACCATCAATGGTGCTTTCTTACAGCAATTCTCGCTTCCAAAAATTGCCATCCGCTTTCTCTTTTGCACTCTACTTTCCCTTTCTTTACTTACTCGTTTTTTCAGAAAATGTCTAGGTGCGGGATTTGGTCGATTCACGTCTTTAGATTTCCATTGTTACTTTTATATCACCATCCCGACCAACCGCTTCCCCGTTTCATACTGAACAAATTTTTTGAATCGCGGGTTCCTGCATACGCAAGTTCAACATTGTGTTTCCATTGTTCTACCGCCTGCAAATAGCACCCGGACTTCCGCGATTTACAAATTAGCAAACAAATTCCCCTTCATCTCGTATGCTTTCACTTTTTGTTTACTTGGTCCTTTTTCTGAATGTCTCATGCTTTTATATACAACACCCAAAGTTCTGAAATATCCAAATTTCCCTCTCCACATTGTGCTTCCATTGTTCCCCTACGCACAAACAACACCTGAAATTCCGCAATGTACAAATCGATGGCCAAAATTTGTCACTGAGATACAATTTTACCATTGGCCCCTCACGTCTCCTGGGTATATCTTGTGACCCTTTTTTTTGTAACCCGCCCAACCGCTTTCCATACTTGGGCATTTCTTGGAATATGTTTCATGGGTTGGCAGGTGGATGAAATGTACAATGCTTGGTCACTCTTCACCATCACCGCTACCTTCATACTTCTTTCTAGATATGCAATTGTTAATCTTTAATTCTAGTAGTTAATCGTGCAGGAACCGTTAAGATTGTCATTAATGTGCAGAAGGTTGGAGAAGATTTGTCATTAATACAAATTAAACCAATATTTGCAGAGAAGAGTGTTATCCTTGCCAAGTATTCATTTCAAACATGATGCAATCTCTTTCGTGCGTCGGCCGGTTGGTGCCTTTAAGAAATCTCTAATTCGTAATCGCTCTTCATCGTCACTGCCACCTTCGCACTTTTTTCTAAATACACAATTCATGAGCTTTAATGGTAACAGCTCAATACGCACAAACCCTGGAGATTTTCATTGATCAACGGAAGGCTCAAGGAGATCTTCCATTGATATGCATTAAACTAGGCTTTGCGGAGGGTTATATTATCCCTCCCCAATTTTCATTTCAAATATCATCTAGAGAAAATGGAAATTCTCGTTAACTTGTGCCAGTAGTTCTGTCCAGATACAGTAAACACCTTCGGGCATGATGGCTATAGGTTCCAGTATTCCAGGGCATATTCTTACTACTCATTTCCCTCCGCCCAGGAGAAAAAAAGGAGATGCTCACTTGGTACATCGAGAGATATATTTCAAGCCAAAGAATTCCAAGGCAACCTTGCCTGCTCAGAGAATCTTCCCAGTTGCATTGATGGCTAGCGCAGAGGTTGATGCCATGGATTCTGAGCTGGAATAAGATGATCTGATGGACGATGATATGACAATGGATGATGGCAATGTAGAGAATGTTCCCACTCTTGCGCCCAAATTGAAATCAACCATAACGTGCGGAACTTCCCGGCTCCGTGATGATGGTCCTGACAACACCAAAAGAAGGAGTTTTAGAAAAGAAACCGGCGCTGGACACAATAGCCGCTTTGCAGCCCAAAAGTAGGAATTCCAAATGTCCAAATTAGTATGTTCTAGGTATAAGACTTTCACTATAAGGAAATGATATGTTGATTCTCCAAGAGATATATTTCATGCCAAAAAACTATTCAATTGTGGGGATAATGTCATGTTCTCTGGATATACAATTAACATCTTCAAGAATGAGGACCAGAACCCCCATTGGTGCAAGGAATATTTATACTAGTCATCTCCTTCCACCCAAAATGGACCAATTTGGGCTTCTGGAATTGCATGTGCAACCTGTGTCCCTGAAGTTTTTCTACTGTGGAGAGGTGTTTTCTTGGTGTGTCCTAACTTTCATTTAAGGGCTATTCCATTTTCCCTGCAACGTTTTTCATCTTCTTCCTCGCGGGAAGCTTCTGAGAACTATCAATTTTACCACAGGATGATCCATCGAGGAGAAAACTGCAAGGATTTCCTAAAACAAAAGGCATGGTAATCAGTTTTGTATTCATGTTGAAGAGCATCTCGATGGCTCCTGCATGTTGTGGATCCCGTGCCTATTTTTGTGGAAGATACGTTCGATGTTTTGGCCCAAAGAACTGGGTCCAAATTTCTAAGGATAGATGTACAGTCCTCAGTGTTCTTTTTTTTTTTTAAATGGATTTGCTATTAAAAAAAAATTCCTTGGTGTCTTGGTTGCTACTTCTTTTCTAGATTTAACGCCTCTTCTCATTAGCATGGTTCGGTAGTCTCGTAGTTCTTCGATATTGTATTTTCTTAGGTAATTTGTTCTAAAATGGAGCATCTAACAATTATATGACAATGTACTGTGTCGATCCATCAGGATTTTATGAAAACAAAAAATGAATTACACATAGGTTCAAACCAACGTTCAATTCTATCCGTAATGTAGATAGAACATAGCAATACCAAATCACAATGTTGCAACAAGATCGTCATTCTTGTTTCTAGACATGCAATTACTAAGATTTAATGCTAACAACCCATAATGCAAGAAGTTTAATACTTAATTTAATATGTTACAGTCATGGAAGAATGTATCAAGAACACACTTACACCCACTAGTTGCAATAAAATATAGTCTTCAACAAAGCATTTGCTGACAATTACTAGAAAATGATGGTTTTGCAACAATGGGGCTTGTTTGAAACCAATTCGCACTTACGAAAATTGCCCTCTGCCTTTCTATTTCCCCACTCTTTTATCCCATGTAGTTTCTCTTTTTGGTTACTTAATCATTTTTTTCCGAAAATGCCTTACTGCGCGGGTTGGCGGATTCACGCGTTTTGACCGAGCACTTCCCCTTTGTCTAAATTACACTTTCCATTGTTATGTGACCTGCAAATAGCACTCCGGCTTCTGCAATATGCAAATTTTCTTCTAGACTCCCACATCATCACCTCCTCTGTGTTACACATTTTGCACCAAAATGTTATGATATATACAATTTGACACTCGGGGCCTTACGACTCCTCGGGAATCCGTCACCCTATTTTGAAGCCCATCCGACCGCTTTCCACACTTGAAAATTTCTTGACATCTCTTTGGCGGATCGTCGAGTTCGCGGGTTCAGGAAATTTCAAATTTCTAGATGTTGTTTCTTGTGCCCGCTACCTTCATATTTCTTTCCAAACTTATCAAGCAACACACAGAAAAGATCTTGACAGGAAATGGAATATTGTCGTACCCGCCACATTCGCACTTATAAATATGCAATAAGTAATCTTTACTGGTAGAATTTTATCATTCACCACCCATACAGATTGTCATTAATCAGCGAAAGGCTCGAGGAGATTTCCCATTCATAAGAATTTAACCAAGATTTTGCGGAGAGTTATATTATCGGCTCCAACTATTCATTTCAACCATTGTCTAGAGAAAACCAATGTTCTCATAAACCTATGGCATCAACACGACAACAGTTCTGTGGAGATACAGTGAACATCTTCAGGCGTGAGTACCAGAACTTCCAATGGTCCAGGGCATATTCTTATTACTCAACCCCTGCCGCCTAGAACGAAGTAATTTGGACCTCTAGGATTGCTCGTGCAGGCTATCTCCCTGAAGTTTTTAAATGTAAGGAGTTGGTCTCTTGGTGCACCGATAAATTTATTTCAGACAAAAGAATTATTCCACTACGGGACCGCTCTTCTGTTTCTTTGTCACCTCAAGTATTCTGCCAGATGTTAAGATTATCGGAGCCAACATTGACGTTCAGAGGAGAAGATTGCAAATAGTTCCTAGCAAAGAATAATAACGGGTTGGACCTCTTGCCCCATTTATTGGAAGACTCGATTGTAGTTCCTGAAGATATCACAAGCTTGCAGGTTAGTTCATTTAGAAATCCATTCCATGAAATTGCTTGGTTGTTTACAAGAATAATGGGACATGAGTCCACAGCAATTGTTTCTGGGATGGCTCTTTATATTTTGTATTTCACAGTCAAGGAACAAGCCATTTTTTATTGGGGAAAGTTAATTTCCCATGAAATTTGTTCCCAATTGTCAAGCTTCAAAAGGGAAAAGAAATTGTATATGTCATCCTACTTAGTTTTTGTGATAGCACATTGCTACCAGTTTCCAGAACTGTCTCTGTCCAAGAATGTCAACTAGGAATTCGACCCAGTAACGTTCTGGTACCAGGCCTTGGGGAAGCACAATGCCTCCCATTGTTTTTATGAGGTTTTTAATGGCTTCATGTTTGTTTTCAAAGTTTTGTTGTTAGGAGAAGATGCACCTTGCATATCTGAACAGGCAACTAGTTTTTTGGAAAGGAAGGGGACACTTGAACATTTGGATAATTACACTGTGATAAGGATTTTTAGCTCTAGGGAAAAACCTTCTCTCCTTCCATGTCACATTACGGACAGAATGTTTGTTGCAGAAGTAGCATAGAAATACAACTACTGGTTGCATCTATTCCAAGAGAAGAGAAAAAAATAGTTCATTCCTCTACCTTGGAAATTCGGGGACTTCGTGTTGAAGAACGTCAACAAAATTGACAAATTCGCAACACATTCTAACAAATTCAACCTAAGATATGCTGAAATCCTAAGTGGGTTCGACCCGATAAAAAATTTCTACAACATTTACAAACACTTGGCTTCGGCAATTGTTTTTTCAAAAAGCAGTTGTTCGAAAATAGAGACACTGGTGGCAATGATCTTGCTTTTGATGCCAGCGACCTAGACACACTACAAAGTAGCACTAAATTGTACAGGCAACAGGGAAAAGGCCTCGGTGACAAGAGTGTTCAATCGGCGAATAGCACTCCAAAAAGTACGACATCTCAGACCATCGCTCCAACGGCCCACCACAACAACAAAGCAACTCAGAGTTCTTCAAACGGAGGAGGAGATAATGACCCTCCTCACTCTAAAATTGATAGTTCTCACAAGCTTCCAGTAGACAAGAAGAGAAAAAAAAATGTGGGACAGGCGGAAGAGCCTGAAATTCAGAGTGATAACATGGAACTTGAGCATGATTTGGATAGCGTACTCCGTTACCTTGATCATCCCAGAGACGCCATCCAACATAGTCATCTAATGGACATATCTGATACCGAAAATTTTGACGAATATGAATCCTTCTTGTTCCAGAGCGGTTTTTTTTACAGCCAATCCAAAAAATTAAAATTAATTATTAAAAAAAAAAAATTAAAAATAAGAAAGGAAAATCTTGTTCAGAGGTTAACCTTGCAAACATGCGATCGTGCCAAATCTGTCAACTTCACATAGCGACCAGAGATGCACTTCATGATTCCATTGGAGGCATCGAGTCCGAGAATACCAGACTGAAGGATCGGGTCAAGGAATTGGAAGAGGCTTTGATTCCTATGTCATTGCTTGCCAATCCTTTGGAAATAGCCATGCTTGCCACCCCTGCAGCCAAGTTAAAAGGATCCTCTAGCTTCATCTCATCCTGTAGAGGATATGTGGAGAATATGTTACAGGTATGAAATAACTGAGAGGGGGGGGTGAATCAGTTATTGTAAATTATTAACAATTTCTCTCAATTTTATCTTCGAATCATTAATCTTAATGGCAGCAAGTCTTTACTGTGAAAACCAGTGTTATAAACATGAA
>ML776928.1:285281-348360 GCA_009831015.1 Picea engelmannii
TTCAGCGTCTGTGTTTGCATTTGTGTTGCAGCATGTTTCAGCATCTGTTCTTCATAAACAATCGATTGCCATCAATGACAACCTTGATTATCTGCGCCTTGATCATCTGCGTCATCTCTGTTGTAGCCATATTTCCAACAGAATAATATCAAGAAAATAATGGAACTGGTTACTGAGGCATGGGAAACATTACAAACCATGACTTCCCTTAAAACCAGGGAACATAGTTTTCTTGAACATTTGCAAGCGAAGTTAAAAGATGAACATTTCTATTTAAACACGGCCCTTCCTTTTGGCACCATTGTCAACAACATGACAAAAACAAGAAGAAGACAACAAGATCTTCCATCCAAAAACCGGATCGGTCAATTAAATGCATGATGGAAAGAAAAAGTGAAGAACCTGCATCTCATTGTTCAGTCATGTGAACAAACCATATCAAAGAAGAAAAATCATTCACAAGGTTGTCCAGAATAAACTTAGCCGGAAGGACCAACGACTTCCAAGACCCCAACTTAATCATCAACTCCTTTCCCTTAATTAGGAAAGACTTCGATAAAAAGGCTGATATGTTTAAGGCGTTGTCTTTGGAAAAAATTTACAGCATCCTTGAATATGGTCAAGATCGCGTCGACGACTGGCTAGTCGACTATTTAGTACAGAATGAGGAAATTGATCAGGCTCTACGTAATCTCTCTATCGACTTCAGGGAATTAGAAAATGAACTTTTCAACATAAAAATACAGAATGAGATCAACGTCGCCCCAATGAGAAGTTACTTTGAAGAATGGCTCGAAAGGGAATTGAAGTAGGTTGTCGACGAAAGGCAACAGGCATTTGCCACAATTCTAGCAGTCGTCGACGATATCAATGAAAATTCATCCACAAGAAAATAGAAAAAGGGGTCGTATGTACCATCACTGTAAGTCTATTGATCGCATCCTGCTTTGTTTATCAACCCAGTTATTCCACTTTTTTAAATAGAAATGTCTAGCCAAAGACTAATACCTTTCAATTTATTTATTTATTAGGTATTGCACTCTACTGTCGCCCACTTCTTCTTTCTACAGTCTTGTTTCTTTGACATATTTCTCTTATGGTCCGTGGGAGCCCCAATCCCAGTCTATATGACAAACGCATTGAAATTTCCAGGAATATGTAACAGACTTTTATTTTTTGATATATTTCAAATAAAACTGTTTTTTTTATCTCCTTTTTTATTTATGTCCTCATACATTTTTATTTTTCACCAGCCTATATGACAAATGCATTTAAATTTCCATGAACTTGTAACTTATTTAGTATATTTCAAACTACACTTCTTTTTTATCTCCTTTCATATTTGTGTCCTCATAAAATTTTTATCTTCCACTAAGCACAAATTTTATTTTGTTCTATGCTTTAAAAAAATAAATGGGGCTCTAGAGGCCATGTGTCATTTATTGCATGGATACCATCTGTGCTTCATGTTGTTTTCCACATCTTCGTTGTAGTTTCCATCTACCTCTGTTACTTTTTCCTATCCCAATTCAACCCGACAGGGACTACGTTGTCACTCAGCCTTGTTTTCATGGATTTATATATTTAGAATAAGAATGAAGTTGTGTGATGTATAGTAACGTGGTCACATGGATCAATGTACAACGGACCGTGAAATTTTTTAAGGGAGAAGATGCTATATTATATACAAATATGCAAAAGAATATGAACCTTGTATTAATGTGAATGATGTAGTACATTAGTATTCAATTTGATGCAATCAATCAAGATGGGCCATTAGACATGTTATTCTAGGTTAAATATATCGCTAGTTTACCACTCGAAGATACTTGAAACAATTGGTTTACACATACATTAACAATAGTTTGAGGTCTTTTCCTTCCATTTCCATATATAATAGGTTTACACATACATTAACAATAGTTTGAGGTATTTTCCTTAATGATTATTATATATAGATATAGGTGTGGTAAAAGTTAAAAAAAAAAAAAAAAATTATAATTATAAAAAAAAATAATAATAATAAAAATGTATAGTGTGGTGTAAAATGAATGTGTATATAAAATATCAAAAGTAAAGTAATGTAAGTAACGATGATGTATAGTGTGGTGTAAAATGAATGTGTATATAAAATATCAAAAGTAAAGTAATGTAAGTAACGATGAAAACAAAAGTGATATAAGAAAAATAAAGTGAAGTGTATGATATATATTAAATATATAAAGGATAGAAATTTGAGATGTGAGTAAAAACAAATATATGTATTGGTATATAGTAAATAAACATTTTGTAAGTTGTAATTATTATGTAAGAATAAATATATAGAATAGAGTGGTGTAAATGTGAGGTATGAAGTATATTGTGTAATAACTAGTATTGAATATGCATATAAGTTATTGTGTTTGTAATATGAATGGAGTACAAGTCAATGTTATATAAATTAAATATGTAATGGAATTGTACAAAATTAATAATGAGGGAGTATAAAGTTTTTAAATAATAATAATAATAAATAAATAAAAATAGCTTGTATTTGTGATAGGATGTGAAGATATGAGTGTGTTGAAATATGAAAAAAAGTGAGCGAAAGAATATACAAAATATGATTAATAAAGATGGAAGGGAATAGACAGCTAAAGTAGTCATGGAGTAAGCAACAAAAGGGTCATGAGATAATGAATTTACAAATAATGTAAGAAATATGTTAAGAAGAATTGATTATGTACTTAAGCAAGGAGATGTAATGGCAATTGGAATGTGTAAAAAGAGCAATAAATAAGACAATACAATATGAGGAGTGTTAATGAACTATATAGAAGATGTTATGGAGTAATGGTATAATGAAAAGCATGAGAGTAAAACCAATACAAGCATATAAGTAATCACAATTAATTAAGAAGATGGAGTATAAGATAGTACATATGTATGAGATAAGTATAGAGGATAAATATATAGTAAACATTTTCTTGAAATAAAAATGTTCACTAACTAACATGTCAACATGATGCCCTTTACATATAGGCATATTTATGATAGTGAATTGTTGATAGAAAGTTTTATTTTCCTCGACTATGATGAAGAGAATCCTATACTCAACATTTAACTTGGTTGAGATCTAAAAAAAATTATGACTTGAGAGGAAAGTGAGATTGAGGACATTGACCAAACAAACCATGAAGTAATGACATCAAATAACAATCAATTAGCAGTATCTTAGTCAATGTTCCTAAGCATGGAAATTTTTTGTCTATCAATCTCAAGAGTGATGGCATATGTATTATCAAGCTAGAACGATAGTCAAAGTCCTTAATGATTGTTTATAATTGTCAATATATCCTAGGTAGGATTGCATGTATGACTTAATAAAATTTATATCAAACTCAAAATTAGAGACTATTAACTAGAGAATCGATGATGAGCTAAGGTTCTAACTGGAAGTCAAACCAGTAGACTATACTTTAAATATGGGGGTCTTATATGTAACTTAGGATGAATAAGTCTATAAGAGAAGTGTGTCTTTCTATTAATTAAGTTACAAGTGATAATAACATAGAGTCGTGACATAGTGAGGTGCCTACTAAATAAGGGTAGTTGAAATCAGTATATTAAAAGCCTCAACATGTTATAATCAAGTCAAGGTCCAGTAGGATTACTATAACACAAGTTTTGATATCAGGAAAGACACATAAAAGTTGTGTCATAAAGTCTACTAATATTGAGAATGACCATAACTTTGGGACGGAGTTTCTTGAAGGGTGGGTGTATGTAACGACCGATATTTTGACCTTAGACAATTAGAACTTTAATTTTTACTCGTTTTAGTAATTCACTGCTTAGTAACTATTTAGAATTAGTTAGACTGATATAGACATATGAGATATGTATATCTAAAACTATTTATGTGCTTCGTAATGGTATTTTATTATCATATGTTCATAATTATGATAGTTATGATAATTGTTGAAACATGCAAATTTAAATATGTAATATTGGTACATGTGTTCTAGTTCAAGTTATGTTGTGAATGTATAATAAATGCAAGGCATGATAAAAATAAACATACTTTTCTTAATTGAACGTCAATACAGATATGGATTCTTATACAAAATTGTAATGTATATGCATGGATATGAGCTATTGGTTCAAGCTAACCTACAAGTTGATGAGCTGAGTGATAGCCAAATGGTTGTAGTGCTTAGGTAACTTGGATGTCATAGACATAAAAGAGATAGAGTATGTTATAAGTTGTAATTATTATTTGAAATATTATTATGATCTGTGGTAAGTGTGGTTTTGACAAGACACACATCTTTCCCAGATTGGTCATTTGATGACGTGACTCCAAGAACAATAGTTACATAGTATGGATTGATGTAGGGTGTTGACCCTAGTTCTATGAGGAGGGGTGGAGGCATTTCCCACCATTTATCCTCCTAAACCTGGAGTCGTGGGAGGGATATGTGAAGTCACGCTCCCCTAAATGTGTGATGACAACTACTAGTTTCCTATTGGGGAAGCTTGGTCAAGATGTATGACACTTCCACTTACAGGTTCTATCTGGAGTTAGGTCAATATAGTTGACGCTCCAAATTAGTCTAGTAGAGGAAATGATAGGATGGGTTATGAAGGATGGATGATTCAATGTTAGTTGAGATTATTCTTAAGAATTAGATGTGCCAATATTGTTTCTCACTTGGTTCCAAAACACTCAATTTTATTCCCTTTTTATATTTTAAGTGTAATGATCAATTATGGATGAATTATTGTAGTTTTGTTCGTTAATGTTATTGAATGATGCATTTTTTGTCTTGCATGTCTTGGTGTGATCATACAGGAACTATGCACTAGAGGCAGTGATTGATTATCATTAGCACATGCGCAGGCTATGTGTCCACTAGCTACGCACACATACCCTACACATGTACACTAGTAAAATTAATTAATGTATTAATTATTAAAATATATTGTTAATTATTTAATTGAATGATTTAATGACTATGCAAATTATATTGCATACAAAAATATCTAGTAGCATTAAATATCTTATTTGACTTGATTGATGGTTGGTATGATGAATTAAATGAGTATGGTGGGTTGTCATGTTCACTTTAGGGAAAATTGTAAAAGTGTATTTATAAGCTAGCATGAGAAGAAATACTTTTCATTTTATTTATTTTTATTTATGAAAATCATTTATATTTTAGTTTTATTTTAAATTTCCCAAAAAAATCTAGATAAGGGAGGTTGATGGATATTAATGAGGGTGGTTGAGGAGACTTGGGGAAGGGTGTATGGAAACTTTATAAATAGGAGAGGTGGTTGAGAGGTTGGAAAATTCTTGGAAGATATACTTCTTGTGATAGTTTTCTTAGAGCATGTGTTTTTTTTTGTTCTTGGAGTCATGGGCACGGAGGGCTAAGAAACTGAAAGGTTTCTTAGAGCTAGGAAGCTAGCTAGGCTCCTAGTTGGCTGGGAGGATTCCGTTGTTTCCCTATGGGCAAGTGAAATAAAAAAAAATGCTCGAAAGCATTTTCCTACTACTCGCAGGTCTTCATTGCAAATGGTCATCTTCAACAAACTAGGGAGGGGGTATTTCACTTGGTATATTTTTCTATGTTTCTATTTAAATATTTTAATCATAATCCTCTTTATTTAGATTTGTATATTTGGACTTGAAATATTTAGCATTAGAAAAATTGTAAAAGAGTTATGAATATATTCCATGTATGAAACAAAAACAATTTGTTTACACTTAATGCATGTCTTTAAATTATCAAATATTATTTAGTATCATCTTATGGTGAGGTGTTACAAGCTCTCCACTGGTGAGAGTTGGATCCATAGGAAGTCCTGATGCAATCGGTTGGCCACTGGAAATAGATCTTTTAGATAGACTTGGGGTTCCTGCACCATTTGGGCTATCTAAGGTAGCTTTGAAGCTACATGTAAGAATGTCTTGGACATCTTGGGGAATCATACTAAGCACCTTTGTGCACTCCAGGCACATTTCTAATATAGCACAGCACTATTGCAAATCTTGCAATAGCAACGCAACTTGTTCTTTGACTGAGTTGGTGTTGTGAGATGAAGTAACCTCTTCATGGGTATCCATCAGGTCATTTTGAGGATATTGACCCACCTTCTCGTGCTCCTTTGGTACTTTATCTAGATCAGGATTGGGGTTGATCTCTGGTGGGGTGTCGAGTGGAACATGGACCTGCAAAATGTTGGGGAAGGCGGATTGAATGGGGAATTTGATTCCTATAGTAGTAGTGAATGGGTCACCAGACTCTTTCTTAGTAGTCTCAATGTCAGGGTAGGCAGGGGATGATGAAGTGATGTAGAGGGAGCCTTCAATAGAACTAGCAGTCTATCGTTTAATCTCTTCAATTATAGGGGTGGATTTCAATTATTTTAAGGGACCATCGAGAATGGTGATCATGGGGAAAGAAGATGAAATATTTGGAATAGTGTGGGTATGAGGTGGAAGTGAAGAAATAGGAATTCCATCAACGATAATGGGGTTAGGATTGGATGCAGATGGTGAGCCAGTGCGAGGTTTCTTTGGAGTAAGTGTAGTTGTAAGGATGTCATGTAGTAGCTTACCAGAGATGGTAACAGAATCGTCTTTGAGAATGTATCCTCTTCCTCATCCTCTTCTGAATCTGGGAGAGTTTGATGTCGCTTCGACCCCTGCATGCTTGAAACGAGTAAATTTGTATGAGCAAGGGTTGGTCATTGGGATACTACAAACATCATGTATGAGATGCCAATTTTCTTCTTTTCCTTTGTTACTCCTTGTCATGAAGTGACTTCCTTGTCGAAAGTGTCATTGTCTAGATAAAATGGCAAGGGAGCAGTGTTAAATATTGTTTGAGAAGTGTCGAGTGGTTGGATGAATGTTTGGTAATGATTCATGTCGAACTAGATCTTGCTAGTATGTTGATTCAACATCTCCTATGGAATCCTTGGTCTCTGGGTTGCAATGATGAGATTCTTATACCACAGTGCAAAACCAATGTTATGGTCTGTGGCATTGGTGGTAGCAACCCATGCATGCCAGGGGTCAAACATTTTGGTGATTTGAGGGTCAATAGTGTAGGAAAGTTTTCACCCCTATAGTGTCTTCCATTTTCACATTGCAAATGTGAACAACAGGTACTTGTAGATAAAATAAGTTTCCCATTCGTGCATGTCAGTGAAGGCTTGCAACATCTCTATGAGAAAATATTTACACCAATTCAATGGTGCTCCTTGTTTGAAAAACTCACCAATAGAGATACAACAGAGATAACATCCAAAGTGCACTCTCCCTTGGAGTAGTTCTTCATGAATTTTTTGTCTATCAGATAGCGGGCATATCAGACCTGATTGTCATTGATTGGCTTGATGTGTGCTCTGTGACCACCACATCTAGTTCCATATTTGTCATAGAGACTAATCTCTCCCTTCTTGTGGTCATGCTTCCCTGAGCCTTGGAAGCCTTCAGTGATGTCTTTCCCCTCCATGGATAGTCCTGTCATCTTCTTAATATCCTCGACATGGATGGGATATTCTTTGTCTAGCCACAAGCATCCATTGTGCACCCGACTAATAAGGAACTTGGTGCATTAGGAAACTTCCCCAACAGTCCCAAATACTTGTAAGTCTCAAAATTTCATTAGAGTAGAGTCCCAAAGTGACAGAGATGTAGGTTTCCATTGCCACTGTAATTCCCCAAAAGACAATGATTTTCAATCCATGTATGTGTGAATGTCCATTTGGAGGAACAATGCGACATCTATAAAGTCTATGTCAATTAGTCGAGTCTTATTGACTTTTCTCTATAAATCACCAAGAACTTCAACTCGTGGATCAATGAATTCCACCAGAAAAACAACTTTGGGAAGGTCCCCCTGAGCAGTGGTAGTGCAAACCATGGTTGAACACCTATGAAAATACACAAGCTCAAGAGGAGGATGCGAGCATGGGCGAGGATGCACATAACACTCAGTAGGATCCATAATTGGATATGAAAATGACTTGGAGAAAACACAATAACTCTAAAAGTCGGGAAATGACGAGGTTATAGAAAACAACAAGGAGGTGACGAGAAGGAAGCATTAAACAGTCATTAATGGGACAACGCAAAATTAATATGACATTAATGACAGATATGACCAACGAACGCGGCAAGATATAATAAGTGATTTGGGTAATAAAAAGCACAAGTACCAATATGACATTGACATGACATGGCATCTAGAACATTTAATGAACACACCGGAAGTTAATCGAAAAGGTACTGACAACCTTTTGGACTTAAATGGATTTGATGGGTGTGAAAAAAACTAGAACGGAAAGGTACGAACTGTATTGAATGAAAATAATGAAAATGACATGAGGGTGACCTGGACCTCAGAAACTACTAATTGCATTAAAAAAATTGACACAGACTCCTCCCCAACCACAAAGGAGTGAGCTGGGCTGGAAAAATTGACAGCAACAACTAGACTCTAGGACACGTGACAGTTGGATACGTCACCATTTATTGGATGAACATGGAAAACAACAAAACAAAATAGAAACCTACCTACTTTATTCGATCCTTGTGATAGGAATGATGCAGGACATATTTCAATGAGTAGAAATGTAGGGATTTAGGTGTGCGTTGTTCACCCATCTTGGACGAAGAATAGAATTTAGTTGCACCAGTCTGACAACTCTATATTCTCGAATTTATGCAACTATGAATGGTCCAATCTAGTGCATTTGTAACTTCCCTTGATACTTTTGATACTTTCTATCATATAAAAAAACCTGGTCACCTTGCAAAAAAAGTATTTTTTTTATGTGTTGGTCATGCCAAGCCTTTTGTCTAGCCTTCTCCATTGTCTGATGAAAATCAGCTAGAAGTGTTGCTTCATCCAATTCTCATAGTTCCGCAACCATTTCCACAACTGATTAATCATCTTTCATATGAGTCACCTACACAATATATAAACTAGGAGTGTTGAACTCGGTAGGGACAACCACTTCTCTTCCATAGACTAGTTGTAAAGGAGTGTGCTTATGTAGTTTCTTTATAGTATTCATATAGGCCCATATCATAGTTGGAACCCTTTCATATCAATAATCCTTATTAGAGAAACATACTTTTGTTAATCCTATCTCCAAAATATTGTTAAATGATTTGATTGTGTCATTTACTTTTTGATGATATAGACTACTTTTTTGGTGTTGAATCAGGAACTCATGAGTGAGAGTAGCGATGGTTTCACCGATAAAATGTGCACCCAGGTCACTGGTCAAGATCCAGGGACACCCAAACTGAGTAATGATGCTCTCAAATATAAACCTAGCCATTGTATTTGTAGAGAAATCCCAGACTGACTCTGCTTCTACCTAATAGGTAAGATAATTTTAAGCAATGATGATATACCTTGCCTTGGAATGCTTGGATAGCATATTTATGGGTCCTATAAAGTCAACTACCCATTTTTCAAAAGCTTGAAGAGCATGAACAAGGTGTAAGGAAAATGTGTCTCTACTTGATGGCTTACTGACCCTTTAACAAACATCACAAGCTATGGTGTAGTCCTTGGCATCTTTGAATAAAATTGGCCACCATAATCTTGCTTGAATTATCTTATGGGAAGTCAATTTCCCTCCAACATGTCCTCCCACAACTCCACTGTGACATTCCCACAATATTTTGGGTCACTCATTCTCAAGTACACACCTTCTCAAGATGTTGTCAACCAAAAATTATATAATTGTCCTGCAATCAATTGATAATCGGTGGAATGGACCATCATATTCCTCTTCTGAGTTGCAAAACATTCTTCAAGAACCTTACTAGTAGTTAGAATTAATGAAATATAAAAATGATAACCATGGATAGCCTCAAATTTAAATAGATCTGCGTCTAGGAGCTAGTCATCTACAACTCCACCACTCTCCCCAGACTCTAATCGAGATAAATGATTAGGACCCACATTTAATTTTCCTGGCTTGACAATGACCTCAAATAAAAACTCCTGAAACAACAACAACCACCTACAAATCCTTCCTTCTAGCACATGCTTATTGCCTATATATTTCAGAACTAAGTGGTCTATAAAGAATTTAAAATTACCGCCTAATAGATAGTGTCTAAAGTTTTGCAAAGAAAAGACCATTTCCAAACCTTCTCTTTCAGTGGTCGTGTAGTTTCACTCGGCTGGAAAGAGATTCCTACTAGAAAAATAGATGGTATGATCCAGGTTTCCTTCACTAGGTTGTGCAAGGATAACACCCAAAGAAATGTCGAAAGCATAGATGTGTACATGGAATTCCACCTTCCAATTCAAATATATCATAATAGGGGAAGTACTCAACTTTTCTTTGAGAATGTCGAAGGCTTGATCACACTCTGGTTTCTAGCTGAAGGCTTTAGATTTCTTCAACAATTTCTCCAGTGGGGCAGTTATGCTTGTGTAATTTCTGATAAACTTACGATAATAGCCAGTGTGACCCAAACTTAAGCACAACTTCTTAGTAGTCATAGGAGGGGACATATCAAGAATCACAACAACCTTTACAAGATCAACCAAAACTCCTTTCATGCATGTTATATGTCCTAGCAGATTTCCAAAAGGAACACAAAAGATGTGTTTCTTCAAGTTCAAAGAGATATGCAGTTTCCTGCAACGATCGAACATCAACCATATTAAACTTATGTGCTCCTTTAGCAAACTGTATATCGTCTAGTCGTTCATAGATAATTTAAGAAACTTGTGAATAAAATCCTGAAAGGAAACAATTACAATTCAGGAGAAGACAACTGAAGCATTATTCAGTCCAAAGGGCATGACATTATAAGTAAACAAACCCTACTCATTAGTAAAATATTTTTTCTTCTTTTCCTCTTCAATGATCCTAACTTGATGATAAACTGAAAACCCATATGTAAAAGAATAAGCTTCATTTCCCACCACCTGATCAAGGTCTTCGTCACTAAAGGGAGTAGGAAAATGTAACGTACCCAGCCACCCAGGTTGGGCCACACCACGCAAAACTCTCTCATTATCATCTCTGATACCATTTTTGTAACGTACCTATCCTCCATCTAAGAAATATTAAGTCCATAATACACATAAAAATGAAACTTTTGCTAACTAAATTAATTCCCTCATTGTTAGCCAATTTCATGTAGTTTACAACTACAAATTTATAACAGATTTAGTTACAATCTATAACCATAAAACATATGCATCTAAATCATGCTAATAATCAACAAGAAATGTGGCTAAATCACTCATTACAACAACATATAAGTCATTTTCATTTACACATAGTTCATGCACAACAATAACACATGCAAATAACTCAGTACAAGATAAAACACTTATCTTTAAAAAATAATTGTGCAACCCATTGCTTGGGACGGATGTTCCACCTAACCATAGACTGACTGTTGCAAATATCAACAATGAGTCACCGCCAAGCTGAGGCTAGTAATCCACAAAAGAGGGTGGTCTCTCACAGTCCACTCGCAACTCATAAATCTCATAACCCAACTAATATTCTCCTATAGGTATCCCAATTTTTCTACCAACTCTCTTCCTCTTTACCTTCCCAACCCAAGGAATGCACCATACATTTATCAGGGATCATCCAAGGGATGTACCATCTATTTATCTGGGTAACCCAAGGGATGTACCATCTATTTATCAAGGTTAACCCAAGGGATGTACCATATATTTATCATGGATAACCCAAGGAATGTGCGATTCATTTATCATGGTCTCTCTGGCACAAGTAACTAGGAATCGCTTAATTGGGAACTCAAGGGAACTCGTTTCTAGGAAAACTATCAAGAAACCAAAAAAATCACTTGTTTTTTAGTGAAACTCACACAAGATTTCACTCTCAGTCCTGACAACCTGCCTCTTCAGTTTTCTAGCTCCAATTCACTGCAGTTACTCTCCAGTTATGCTCCAGAGTTATCCCTCCATGGTTGCACCAGTTCCAAGCTCTCTTTCTTGCTCTCCCTTTTCTTTTCCATGCCCCCAAATTTGTTGTCTGTAAAATGTTTTCGCAACCCATATGAGTTTCCTCTCTTGTGGATTTCCTTTCTTGACTCACACTCTTCCCCAAGCTGATTGTACTCAACCCCTATGTGCCCAATAAATCTGGGATGTGACCACTCAAACCCACCCTCTTACATGCATTTAATGATTGGATTTGGGAACACTCAATCAGAAGGATGTGACCACTCGCACCCACCCTCTTACATGTATTCAATTATTGGATTTGGGAACACTCAATTAGAAATCGGAAGGTTCATATACAATTAGCAAGTTTGAGAAAATGGGTTAAATTGATATACATGGGTAATTCCCCCTTTGACCCCTCTCGGCCATTATCCTAGACACTTCCCTCTCTTGTGGATTAGTTCAGCCCCCATATATTGTCCATGTCCCCTTAGCAGCTAGCATCACATTTTTTATTATTAAAACATTGAAATACAATTCACATATTACATCGCTTGATCGTAGCCACATTAAATCTATATGGGTTATTCGCCTAAACTCATCAACTCACTAGCCTATTTCAAATTTATAAAATTACATTATAATTCACAGGGATTAGAACTAGGCATGTTACATCTAATCCCCCTTACTTTTTCACAGTCCTCAGTGCACAACTGTTATAGAAATATTTTCCCCACCCTATGCAAATTTGCTCAGAAGGCCTTTTTCCATTTCCCTATGCAAACTTGAAGTCCCTTTTTTGTAGTTCCCAGAGATAAAAATAATATGATTCCACATATGCGTGCACTAACTATTACACGACATGTGTATATGTAGGTTGCACCATTACAACCTGCGTACATCAGGTTTTATGCCCAAAATTAAAAACTGGTGTCGGGTTTCCATGTCACATCATGAGATCCATGATCCTTGACCTTCCATATACTGGAAACATTTTGAATCGGACCTTAAGTTCCATTTGAAGGCTATAAATGGGCCATATCTGAGCTGTGAAAAAGAGGAGAAGAATTCAACTTTGAGAGAAAAGTTACTCTAGAGAAATTATTCACTTCATATTGAGTCTGCATCCCTTTATCCTTTTAAGTCTGAACACATTGTTCAACCCCCAAGCTCTTCCCTACTTGATTGAGAACCTCATTGTCTCTCTTATATGAGCTTGCTTTTGGTGGAGGATTGAAGTGGTGGAGGCCCAGCTGGAAGGGACTTAGTTTCTCGGTTCCAAACCATGCTAACACAGAAGTTTGTAATTCATACACTTCTGTCGATTACATTTTAATAGAAATACTCTTTTTTCGTCCAATTAATGTCTTGCAAATATTTGAATTGTTATTCCATGGGCATATTTTTATGAATATTGATGGATTATGCTATTAAATATGCTAAATTTATATATTATCACCATATTGTTGTGTTTCTTGGTTGTTGAGGACAAGTTGTAGGTGTATTGCTTTGAGTCAAGTGCTCAACGGTGGACTTCATCGAACGTCTAGACAAGGTAGGCTCTTTATCTTGTCTTGTTAGCATATTTGCTTATATATCATACTTGAGATTAGAGTTGATTTATACAGTCATTTCCATCTGTTGTGGTTTACCCCATGCCATAGAGAGATTTTCCTCGTAACTGAATTGGCGATCATACTAGGGATAGAATCTTCTTTTCAGGGTTTGGAGTGTTTTTATCCTTTGATTGCTCTCATTTATATTGATTTTCTTTTCATCTGACTTCTTGAAATCCTTTGTTCATTTTGAGTTTGATTTTATTAGCCTTATCCTTAACCTAGCAGTGTTTTAATAAATATATGTGGGTTTTTTCCTGACAGTCGCGTACATACGCATGTTGTCCTTTTGCAAGAGGTGTATATACGTGGTTTTATCCTGAACAGTTGCGTACATCATTTTTGTGTGCTTGGTTGCTGAGTTTGATGCTTGATGGGTAAGTTTTGATGGTTGTTGAGTCTTCTTAGGTCTCTGTTATGACTGTTAAGTGCCCGCAAAGTGATAGGAAACCTTTCTTTGGTTGAATTTTCGGGTGGTGCTTTTCTCATCATCCTTTTCATTGATTGTCCTTGCATCTTGGGCTGAGTGTTTTCTTCTTGATATCCTACTTGGTTTGTCTCTAATTTCATTCAATAGAATCTTTATATCAAGTTGCTATTCAATCCTTGCATTTTCATTCTTTTATATTGAAAATACAAAAATATTAAACATTTTTCATTGTTGGCATTTGATCTCTTGGGTTCTTATCGTTGATCTTAGTACATGTACGAAAAGATTGCATCTTATTTTGAATTGCAAAATTAAATTGAAAATTGCATTTTGAAAATATTATCATTTATTGGGAATTGAATTTAGGACTTTGCATGTTATTCATATTCATTTATTTTACTTGTTGAGTCATAACATCATCAATTTCACGACCGCGCCTTTTTGACTAAGCAAGGCCACTAAAAGCAACGCTGATAAATTTAAAATTGATTAGAAACGATTTTATTTTTAGGGTGCACAAACTAGCTTAGGATTTAGAGCCTTGGAATAGGATTTTGTGAGTAAACTTCTCCAAGTCTATTAAATAAACATATGTGTCTGACTAAGGGAGTGGTGAAATCCATTGTATAATTGGTGACGTCAAGAGGCTCCGTTTACACCAGAGTTAAGCACAAGGTCACATGAAGTTGGTTGAGGGGATATCCCCCCAATACCTTATGAGCGTCAAATATATTTTTGTGGATATATTCATATATGGGGATCTTGCTAGTACCTTTACCTTTGTGAGAGGCGATGCTTTCGATATTTCGGGATTTTTTTCCCTGCCCATACGGTAGAATGGATTTACGACTGTTCGCCTGCGCATCGGTTATATCGTGGTTTCTTAGTTTCTTAACATAGGTACCACATAGGTTACTTACAGGGGTTATTCTGTAGGTACCCTGATTCAAATAAGGGTCGAACAACCCACAACCTTTATGGAGGATTACCTCTCCGGGGGGATCTGACCGACTGATTGTTAAGACCACGAGGGCCCTTATAACTGATTCACATACCTTTGATCTTTTGAAGGGAGTCTTAGACCCCTCTTGGGAGAGACATACCTACTCTAGTGAGGGAGGCCCCTTTTCAGCCACTATATCATGTTTGTGTGCAATGGCCTTTTTTTCTTTACTTTGGTGTGCTCTCTTATTATTAGTTGGATTTAGGATTTTTTATTGCGTCGTGAGTTTTCATTGTTATGGTTAGTGGAGCCCCCATGACTCCCTCAGATAGCATTACCCAACCCATGGTATTTTCTCATTCCATGGGGATGAATCTTTTTTTATTTCCGAGTGGTACGTCGAATCATGATACTCAGTTAATACCTTGGGCCTCTAATATTTTTTCTCATGGTATGCCAAACATGTCTTCGAACTTTTCATCCTCTATCTCGTCACCTTATGTGAATCCTAGTTTTGGGTCTAGGGGCATGATGCCTCCTCATTCTCCCTTTTTGTTTGGTGGGAGTCATATCCCTCAACCAACTCTTATGGTAGGAGGTTGGAATCTTCCTTCCTATAGATCCAATCCTAGCTTCATGTTTCTAGGAGAAAGTGCTCAAATGGGTAGTCATTATACTTATAACATCCCATCCATCTATCCTTCTTTCGATATGTCAATTCCTACGAACGATTTTCCCATGGCGGATCTCCATCTGTCCTCTCATGTTTCATCTAAGGGTAGTAATTTTTATAGTATGGGAAACCCCCTTCATGGAGTTCCTTCATCTGGGGGAAACATATATCCTCACCTGAGTAACCCTTGTCATGTTGCTTTCTCTTTGCAAGCGGATTCCTCAGTGATGATGCCCTTGCAACCCTTTATGAATCAGATTGGAGGCGGATACTTTCCTGTCGGACAAGGCCATGATATATTCCAGAACCCTTCCTGGCATGCAATTTCTCAAAACCAGTCTTTCCTGGAACCTTGGTCTCAAATGTCGCAACCAACTGCCACCACCAGTCTAGTCACACCAATTCATACTGGTGTTATATCACCAACCTCTACTAGTCATGTTGGAGATTGGTCAACAACCTCTACAAGTCATGTTCAAGACATGCAACTAGCCACTGCAAGTCATGTTGGGGGCATAATTCTAGTCACTTCTAGTCACACTACACAAACATCACCAACCTATGCTAGTCATGTTTGGGATTCATCACCAACCTCTGCTAGTCATGTTGGGGATTCATCATCAAGCTCTGCTAGTCATGTTGAAGGTTTGTCACCAACATATGCTAGTCATGTTGAGAATTCATCACCAACCTCTGCAAGTCATGTTGGATATTTTCTACTAACCTCTGCAAGTCATGCTAGGAGCATGTCACCAGCCACTGCAAGTCATGTTGGTGGAATTCATACGATTGAGAAGACTAGACCTATAATACATAATCCTGAGTTCCTTTGTAGGATTTGCAAAGGATATCACCTTACTTGTTTGTGCCCTACTACTGCTATGATACAAGAAGCGTGGTCCTTGCCTAGGGGCCCTTCGGGTTCTGAGTCATCTTTGGTTTCCCAAACTTTTTTGGTTGATACAACGGTCGTGTAGATGCAATATTTGGCCGACACCACTCCCATTTTTTGGGGTGATGTGTCTCTTGACCGTGTTGTCTCACATCATGTCCAACCAGCAGTCGTGTCGATGCAATCTTCAGCGAACACAACTCCTATTTTGGGGGGTGATGCATCTCTTGACCTTGTTGTCTCGTATCCTATTCAACCAATGGTTGAAGAACTGGTCGTGCCGATGAAATATTCGGCCGATCCCACTCTTCTCTTGGAGAGTGACAATCCTAAGGAAGTGGAATTATCGATGAAATCTTCAGTCAATCCCACTCTTATTTTGGAGGGTGATGTGTCCTTCAACCATGTCCTTAGAATTTCTAGTCCTATACCTTCTGAACAAGGGGGCATTCTACTCTCTCCGAGCATGCTCCCTCCAAGTCCTAGGTTGGTTTCCTTTGATTGGAATGATCTTGTAGAGCATTGAATTCCTTCTTCTACACCCTTCCAAATAATGGGCATTCTTCGATATATTGTAGATAAGGTAACCTCTACAAGTATTTTATCCTCCTCAACTTGGAAAGCTTTGGGTTTTCCCAAGATTGTGTCAATTATCTATGAGTTGTTGACTTTCGAAAGAAGTCCTGCACATGAGCCTTGGCCTCCCCCATTATATGTTTCTTAGAACAACATCCTCTGAGTCTTGTTTAAGCTCTTTTCGGACTCTCTCAAAAAGAGAAACTATTGTCAAGTGAACTTGTCTCTTTCACACTCGTTAATTGGATTTGAAAGGACGACTATTTGGTACAATTTTAACCCTTTTTCAAACTGAGTAGACTAAATTCACAAAAAAGGACATTTTTTGGCATTAAGTTGTAATTGCATCTCATTCTCTTACTTGCAGTGTTGAGCCTATTGTTGGTTCTCACTTTCACATTATAATCCTATCACCTCAGCAGTTTGCATCATCATCCAAGCAGAGCCTTGTTTATATCCTTTGCAGTTTGACACCCTATACCCCAAGCGGAAACATTCCCTCGAGTGTCCATATCCTACATGCACCTCCTTGCATTGAGCATAGGTATGTTCCACTGTTGGAGCTATTTTATTACTCGCAACACTTGTTTCCTCCTTTATATCATATCATTCATTTGACTATGAAAAAACAAAAAAATACGGGCAGGAAAAGAATATTATCTTATATTGGCAGCAGTCGTGTCGCCATTGAACATAGAAAAAAAATTTGAGTCCACTTGTCATCAAAATTTTGGGTTTAGCATGACCTTAGGAAGCTGACCTCATTACTTAGAGTTTACTCCCCCGACTAGTTACTCTTCAAGTCCCTTTGGAGAGTTTGATTGGTGCCTCCTACATCACAAAGTTTCATCATTGAGTCTATGCTACCAGAGTCTTCCATATGTCTCATGCTCTTGTTCAAAGAATGTCTATCATCTGGTGTCGGCCATTCCTCAGAACTCTTGAATTTGCATGTTGGCCATACCCTCGGAGATACATGAAGTTGTATTCCTATCATGCACCCTGGTCCTACTTTCATCATTGGTAGGTAACCTTGAACCTAACAGTCAACATTTCATCATTGGTCGTTGACTGGGGGGTTTCCCTTATGTTAGACACCAAGAAATATATTCACACATGGTATTCATGTAGTGTATTGAATTCCATTAGCCTTATAGGTGGTTTCCTTGCCTTTCTCAACATTTTTCCTTATTGGTTTCTATTCAAAGGGTCTTTTTCGTGTACCTCTTGCATCTAGCACACGCAAAAGACACATAGGGTCATTGGTTTGTGAACATGTTCTTCGTCCGATTTCCTCCAAATCATCAAGATCATGCTTTGTACCTCATGTTGAATGATGAGATATGCCTCAATTCTATCCTTTCAGCAAGTATCCTTCCATCGACTATAGCCCATTGATTCTGGAAATGAGGCCTAGAGTCCTATGAGTACCTAGAGGCTTGCAGTCATTAGTGGCAGGTTCTCCCACCATCGAAAATTGGGAATACATCAATGTCCCCTGATCGATGGATTCTTTAAGTGTTCGACCTCAACACCTTTATCCACACTTGTAAGAATGTACTTGGGGCCTTGATACCTACTTTCATTATCGGTAGGTTGTCTCGCATTTGTTAACAGTATACCTTAATGACCGGTAATCAAATGAATTCTCATTTTGTTCGACCTCAAATCCTTTATTCACATGATGTATACTTGTGCCTTTGGTGCATCATGTAGAAGAATTGAAGACATCAGCTCATAGTTGCAGCTTTCCTGAGTTGTTGTTATCTTTCATTAGACCAATACCTATGTGACTTCAGTGATCATGGGAGATCAAATTATATTTCTGTTGATTACATTTTAATAGAAATACTCTTTTCTCGTCCAATTAATGTCTTGCAAATATTTGAATTGTTATTTCATGGGCATATTTGTTATGAATATTCATGGATTATTCTATTGAATGTGCTAACTTTATATATTATCACCATATGTTTGTGTTTCTTGGTTTTTGAGGACAAGTTGCAGGTGTATTTATTTGAGTCAAGTGCTCAATGATGGACTTCATCGAATGTCTGGACAAGGTAGGTTCTTTATCTTCTCTTGTTAGCATATTTGCTTATATAAAAGACTTGAGATTAGAGTTTATTTCTGCAGTCATTTCCATCTGGTGTGGTTTACACCATGCCATAGAGATATTTTCATCATAACAACAACACTCTACATGTGTAATTTCATTTTACAATTCTGGCTCCCGAGCCAATAATCATCATATAGGTTCTATGGCTCGAAATTGCACAAGAATTCTAGCCCAAACAAATTACATAGACACTCTAGCCCCAAGACATATATACAAAGGCACCATGGCCTTAAACATGTACATAAGCCACTTCCATTCTCCTACAGTTATCTCAATTTCCACCAGCTCTCTTCCTCATGACCTGCCCAACCAAAGGCATGCACCATTCATTTATCAGAGATAACCCAAGGGATGTTCCATTCATTTATCGGGATTAACCCAAGGAATGTGCCATTCATTTATCAGGGTCTCTCTAGCACAGGTATCTAGGAATATCTCTATTGGGAACTCAAGCGACTCACTACTAGGTAAAATATCAGTAAATAACCAACAAAAACGTTGTTGCTACAGTGAAACTCACACAAGAGTGCACTCTTCAAGCTTGAAAACCTGGTTCTTAGACAATGCAACTCACACTAGATTTAACTCTTCTCTCCTGAAAACTTGGTTCTTTGACAGCACAACTCACACTAGAGTTCACTCTTCAGGCCTGACAACCTGGTTCTTCATGTTGTACATACCCTCTAGACTCAAGCATACCTTTCACTGATATACAGTTCCTTAGGTGACCCATCATTTTCCAAGGTGTTCTCTTGCTGAAAAATGCCAAATTGATACTACATTTCCACTAGAAATCCACAACCTGTGGAAATCATCCTATCTACATCACATGCATATATTTAATATGAGACATCATCATACATTTTTTAATTATAAAATTTCCAATATGTTTTACCGAGGAAAACAAAATTCCCAAACATGAGTTTTATGTTCATAATTGTTTGGTTTTTGCAATAGTAGACATAATTATTCTTTATGTATTACACCATTGCCATATCCAAGACCACTCTTCCTGAAATTTTCTCAATTTCCATGCAACCAAACAAATTGTTAGCATATCATAACAATTTTCAATTATAAATTTTTCAAATTTGGTTATACAGGAAAATAAAATTTCCCACGCATGAGATTTATTCTCATTATGTTTGGATTTTGTAGCGATATATACTAGTATTCCTTATGGTCTTACATTATTTACATATCCAAGACTATTCTTCCTGCAATTTTCTCAATTTCCACGTAACCAAACAAATTGTTAGAATATCATAAAAATTTCCAATTATAAATTTTTCAAATCTGGTTATACAAGAAAATAAAAATTCCCACGCATGAGATTTCTTCTCATTATGTTTGGCTTTTGTAGCGGTATATACTAGTCTTCCTTATGGGATTACATTATTTCCATATCCAAGACTATTCGTCTTGCAATTTTCTCAATTTCCATGCAACCAAACAAATTGTTAGCATATCATAACAATATTTGCATTCGATCCATGAAGTGATTTTAAAAATTATAGTAATCTAAAAATTCCATCACTTCCAACTATTATTCGTATTAAAAAAATAATTAATCCATTACTCAGATTATCTAGAATGGAACTATCATTTACTTTATACGCATTATCAACACACCAAGCTTTTCATAATGCAATCAAACTTTACCAATAAGTAAAAACCATTGTTCCAATAATCATGGCCCCATCTACACAATGCACCCTTGCATTGACTATGGAATACCATATGTTCATGTCATGTACTCACCATGTGAGTTGGATTGTATGGCCCATTCCTTAGTACCTCATCCAAACTCTTCCCCACAACCTGTCTGATCCTTTGGATACCTTCCTCTTCAACCCATACACAACACTAGAAATATAATCCCTTAGTGTTATATAGTGTAGGGAAAAAGGTTTCAGTCCAAACCTCAATTACGTAGGGAAAATCCATTGTGCACTTGGATGGCACTATATCTTTTCCATATCCATTCCCATCATGGCCTCACACAAGACTAACATTACTGGTATTCATTCCTATAATAGGGTCATACTCTTTTATTGCTTTGGTCATTAGCTCATAACCAACAAATCCATAATATGCTATTGCATCACACGTATGCATTCAAAATCCAAGCAAATTTTATAGTTATTACATTCCTATAGCCTTTACCACGCCTTGTGGTATCTTATTCCAATTAATGCATTCAAATAATACAATAATGTGATAAAATAAACTTTGGCTGAGGAAATTCTTAACAAATTTTCCTTTAGAAAATCATAAAACTCATACCTGCATAGCTACCATTGAATAAATTTAATGCTACTTGGCTAGATGATAACAATAGAAGCTCCCAAGCCTCTGTTACAATCCTCATAATGCACACTTCAACTTTTTTTTGTTTCCTTCTATATGCAGGAACATTATTAGTAGCACTTGCAACCATGCAATAATTATCTCTTTCATGTCACAACAACCATCATTAGCAACTTCATAATCGTATATATAACAAGAGACTATTCCCGGTCTATAATCATGCTACCAACATGTTTAGGCACGTCTACATGCACAAACACACATCAGTATGAACCAATCATTTGATATTTCATGCCTATCTGCATTCTATCTTTATTCTATGCATCATGCACCAATTCTATCATGCACTCCAATGCATATCTATTTTACTTTCAATTAAAATACTTGATTTTTATTGTAGATGGTTGTCCCTGAATTCATGTAGAACCTTGTTACCCTATGCATTGTCATTTTTCTCAATTGTGCACCACTGGACCCTATTCTACATATGCTATCCAAACCTTACTTGGACATTCTGCATTTCCAGCCACTAGGTCCACTAGTGATTTCATCTCACAAATGCTTCCTTTATGTAAAGAAATACTATCCCAACATCTTTTTGGGCTATAATTCTTAATATTCATAGTGTTGTAACATGCACTACTCTAGTTGAGTATTAACACTGCAATCTAATTAGCCACTTCCATTTCCTTGACCACACTAGTCTTGAAACACCATTATGATTGATTGACACTTCAATATTTCAAAATATTTGTTTTATGTCATATTTCTAATACTCCTTCCCTTCCATGGCTTAGTTCTATTTTAAGTATTGTGAAGCACTACTTGACCACTCAAGACCACTTGGATCTGAATGGAGTGCTACACTCCACCATTGTTCTTGTACTATGCTTTTGATGTGCACTATAATAATAGATGCAACTTTCTTTCTTGTGTACTTTTAGACAAGAGTTGCTAGATCATATCTAACAATCCCTTTTTTTTCACTCAGAGATGACTCTTCCACTTCATGAGTCACACCTCATCTCATGATGTCTTTTTTCTTCCTTTTGCAGTAACCCTGGCCTCTTTCCTATCCAACGTACATTGGGATTAATATAGAACAGACCCACACAATTCTCAGTGGTGTAATCATATCCTCTTTCTAGAAAGTCTTTTTCACATAACACTCTCTGCAGAGTGCTCTTCTGCATAATGGAAATGACCAGTTAGTAAGCTTAACCTTTGTTTATGTGTCAAAAATATTTCACTTCAAGTGTGCCTCTAGGATTATGCATAGGTACTATCCTAAGCATCTACAATCTTAATTACACAACAATCACCTTCGGAACTCACCTCTATCATTGGGAAGGTTTCTCTAACTTTGAGACTATTTGGAAAAATATTCACATTAAGTAATTACATGGCTCTTGGAATCCAATTCCACTTTATGTTATTTGTCTTGTAGCTCCTTATTGCCTCAACCAACTTCTACAATCTCTTCTATGTTTCCATTACTTTGATATTCAATCCTAGGATTGAGTCTACCTAATTATACCTCTAATATGGCACCATGTGCAAGTAACCACTTCAATTAGAATTATGTGTAGCATAGAAATTTTGTCAATTAATGCTACATGTCATTCTTTATCCCAATTGATGAAGGAAACAATGCACCAAATTAAAAATTTGATTCCTTATATGCATCACTCTTTGAAACATTTTTTCAATGACTATACTCATGCCTCAATCTGAGTTTTAAGTGAATAATTACAACAATTACAAGTTGCAATTTCCACTCTTTTGCTGCCACATGATTCATTTTTATCAATTTTGAAGAAATTGTGATGCCCAAATCAAAATTATGGATTCATATATCTCTTCTACTCCTCAACACCTTTCCAAAAACTATTCATTTTCCCCAATTTGAGGTTTGAGTTGAAAGATATGGTGGAAAAACAGTGAAGGAATATTCATTAGCACGTGCAACATAGTAGAAACGCTCAACAACTGTCCAATCATTTCTTGATTAGATCTCCACCATTGATCTATCTTAATGGATTCATCATTGATCTAAATCATATATCTTCTTCATACCTTTCAAGAACCCGCCACCAACACTTAGCTTATTTTCCCATTGCGGACTCACGAACTCGCAGACTCATAAACTTGTAACTTCCTTTCATACGTTTGTCCAAGAAGTCCCAAAACTTAGCCATTTTTCCATCTATGTGGACTCATGGACTTGTGGACTGATATACTTGTAACCTTCCTTTCATAATTCCATCTGAAAAGTCTCAACACTTAACCATTTTTCCACCTACGCAGACTCATCGACTCATAAACTTGCAACCTTCATTTTCATAAGTTTGTCCAAAAAGTGTCAACGCTTAACCACTTTTCCACTTCTACGCGGACTCGCAGACTTAACACTTAGACAATTCCAATATCTTATTGTGGTTTCGTGGAATTGACACTTAGACAAATTTCCAATATCTTATCGCAGTTTCACGGGACTGACACTTAGAAAAATTTAGATCTTATTGTAGTTTCATGGGGCTGACACTTAGCCTGCCACATGGCTCCACATCACCTGCCAACTTTCATCTCGTCCAACATGTACCTTCCACTATGGTAGTACACATATTTCTGCTACCATGTCAATGGATACGTCGCCTCCATGTCATGTCGACATCATCGTACAAAGAAATACCCAAAAAAATTGATGTTCTTATGTTCAAAATTCCCAAAGAGGCTCAATTATTCACATTACCCGTGAAATTTTCTCTCAATTTTATTGCAGTAATTTAATAAAACAAGTTCCATACATACTCCAGAATTAATTATCTACGAATTTTCGCATCAACGTTCTTCTAACTCAGCCCATCCAGGCTCAGAGTTCAAAATTGGGCTTTGATACCACTTTATAATATACCTAGCCATCCAGGCTGGGTTGGGCCAGGCCATGTAAAACTCTCTCATTATCAGCTCTGATACCATTTTTGTAACGTATATAGCCTCCATCTAAGAAACATGAAGTGAGGAATACACATAAAAATGAAACTTCTTCTAACTAAGGTAATTCCTTTACTGTTAGTCAATTTCTTGTAGCTTACAACTACAACTTTATAACAGATTTAGCTACAGTCTATAACCATAAAATAGAGGAATCTAAAGCATGATAATAATCAAAATGAAATGTGGCTAAACCTATAATTACAACAACATATAAGTCATTATCATTTACGTAGAGTTCATGCACAACAATAACACATGTAAATAACTCGGTGCAAGATCAAACACTTATCTTTAAACAAGAATCGTGCAACCAACTTCTTGGGATAGACATTCCACCCAACCATAGACTGATTGTTCCAAATATAAATATCCATTCACCCCTGAGATGAGGCTATTAATCCAAAAAAGAGGATGGTCTCTCACAGTCCACTCGCAGCTCATAAATCTCATAACCCAATTGATATTCTCCTACAACTATCCTGATTTTTCTACCAACTCTCTTCTTCTTGACCTGCCCAACCCAAGGAATGCACCATTCGTTTATCAGGGATCAACCAAGGGATGTACCATCCATTTATCATGGTAACATAAGGTATGTACCATTCCTTTATCAGGGTTAACCCAAAGGATGTACCATCCATTTATCATGGATAGCCCAAGGAATGTCCCATTTGTTTATCAGGGTTTCTCTTGCACATGTAACTAGGAATCTCTCAGTTGGGAACTCAAGGGAACTTGCTTCTAGGAAAACTATCAACAAACCAACAACAACACTTGTTGTTTAGTGAAACTCATTGGTATACACCCTTTTGTTCTTTGCTAAGTGTTGCATCTCACTTCACTAAGTGTCACAATTGTGAATACACTATTTTATCACATCACCAATTCTCGTCGATGTCATGGTTCAATTTTCCTAGTGTCATCCCTTATTTGTTGCACTTTCCTTAAGTGTCATAACCATGATACCATGCAATAATGATACCCTATTTTCCCCACTTCATCTAAAGGAGAAATACACCACTTCCAAATCAAAAAATTTATCTGTTTCCCTAAGTCATGGCTATGTTTGACCATGGACACTCCCTTTACCACTCTGGAGGAGCATCCATACCCTTGATATAGTGTTAGAGGATCATCATGGATGCTTTGTCTCTCTCTCTGGGGGAGAATCCATGCTTATTAGGCCAAATTCCATAAATCTAGCAGGATTCTTCGAAAATATTGTGGATGTTTCTTGGGTTGTTCACCTAGTTTTGTCTGAGATTTGGTTTGACCTTCTTCCTTTATATGATGGGAGAGATCATAACCATGGAGATAATATTAATCCTAACCTAATACCCTAAATACTCAACCATCGTCCCCTAATTATCCTAGTATTTGGCCCCTCCTAATCCTATATAACCAGGACCATTTGAGGGAAGAAGGGGAGAATAAATTATTCAGAGTATCAGACCTTTGATCTTGGAAGAGACTCAAGAGAGGTTGTGTTTATGGAAGAAACCTTTGCTCCCAAGTGAAAGACCTCAAGGGATGAATAGGAATCTTGGAGGATTAGATTCATCCTATCAGGTTGTATATTTATTTTAATGCAATATAACTTGGCATGTTTCTCTATCTGTTATGTTCATTTCTTGTATCATTTCCAAGTTTAGTAGACTAGAGTTATCATCTCCTAACCTTGGATAGAAGTAGAGAAGGTTTTTTCTTGTTTCTCGCAGGATTATTTATGGATCTTGGAGCTTGAATATGGAGCTCAATCATCAGGGACAGTGAGGATAACTGTCGGAAAATAGGTACACTCACTCTACCAATTTTCCCTTCCTTCTCATTATATGAAACAAAGAACATAGGACTAATAGATTTAGAATTCAGATCACCATTTGTTAACGTCTGTCTCAATCGAAAGGAAACTGATCAAGGGGGATTTCACCCTTTCCGCAAGAGAAATATTTCACCACATAATTTTAGAAAATTCATTGGGGATCAACACTTTGTTATTCTTTGGTTCCCAACCCTTCAATCAGTGTATTTTTTAGCTTTTCTTGAGGTTTTCTTTATACCCTTATCTCTCTTTTGGTCACTTAGAAAATTTATCCCTTCCATTCTGGCCTTTTCTACAAGTTGTTTTTCAATTTTTGAGACCTTTGGATCCTTATAGAGTGTCCATTATCTATTGGATGCACCCTATTTAACCATTTTAGAGCATCTTGGATGCTTGTTTCTAGTCTAGAAGGATTGTCCATCACCCTAGAGACAATCTGTCTCTCACTGTTGGGGAGCGTCCACCTGTAGGAGCCCTATTTTAGGCTTGGCTTTTCAGTTTTGTTTGCATATATTGCTCAAATTATCCTTGTTGTTGTTTTAGAGTCTTCCTTTACTCTCACTGATCAGTTCTGGGTGGTTAGGTCAAATTTGTCCTTCCTTTTTGCCATTTTTTCTCCAGGCTTTCTTTTGAGATTCAGATCATTTAATTGTTTAGCTCAAGTTTATGTGTTTGCATGCTTGATATTTTCTCCACTTTAAGTTTTATGTGCTTGATGTATAAGTATTTTCAATATATTTACTTGAAATAATCTTTCATCAACCCTCTTTGAAGTGCATTGTTTGGTTTTGAGTTTTCTTGAGTTTTTGCTTAAATGCTCTTTTGACCAAATTTTCAGCTTGTTGTAGTAGTCTGGTGGTTTAGGATTTTTAGTAGAACTGTTTTGAGTCATAGACTTTCTTTCTCCATTTCTTTTGCGTTACTATTTGTTAAAGGATACATAAATATGTCTTTTTCATTAAAGAGTGAAATAAGTGTTTATGTTTTGAGATCATCGTTAATTGTGAAAAGAGAAAGTGAAATTTGTGTTCGAAGTTTTGATGTAATTGATGATTTGGTGTGTTTTGAAAAGAGTAGTATTGAGTGTTTTGTTTTTCCAAGGATTTAGATATTAGTTTCATTGGTTGAGGCATTGCATCAAATATTGAGCATTCTTTTTTTGTGGAAGGAAAATAGATAAAATCCTCTCTCTCTCATAGATAGAGTTCATTGACTGGAAAATTTATGCATTTCATTCTTTGCATACTTTTTTGGAGTTGAGTCTCTCACATCATCAATTTCATTTCCACACTTTGAATAAATAACAACCCATAAAATTAAGCACTAATAAAATTAACTCACAACCTTTTTTCTTTTGATTGGTGGTAAACCAACATTATTCAAGGTCTAGAGCTTTGGAATAGGTGGTGAGAATAACTTTCCAAAGCTACAAAATCAACAATAGAGCCTTGAGTTAGGAAGTGAAATCCAATTTCTATATCCCTATGTTTGGGAAGCCTTTCTAACATAAGGGTCAAGCATGAGGTCGCATTGGGACTGGCAAAGTAATCACCCTTCTTTGTTAGTCTTCGTGTAGTGGTTGCAGTATTACAAACAATGTCGAAAGGCACTTGGGGATCACTAGGGAGGTTTCTCTCAAGGGGATTTTGAGATTAACTACCCTGACCTTACGTGTAAACCAGACCGTTGATTGTCCCCCCATTGTTTTGGTATAGCGGGTGGTACCATAAAGGTCATAATACTTTAGAGTTCCTACCTAAGGTGACTGCAGAGGCATATTTTGTTGTACTTGGGATTGACGTTGGTAAAACTCGCTCGGACTCCTTGGAGGGTTGCCCACTTCTTATTGAGGTAACTTGCACCAGGGTGTAAGTTTTTTAATTAGGTCACCAACGTAACTTTCCCACCCGCTGAGACCCAACCCCTACGCGCATCGATCCTGTGATGTTGGATTTCATCACCAACTAGCGCTTCTTTGTGTGAAGGTTTGTTTGCATGGTTTTCTCCTTAGATTCTTAGTGAGTGCTTTTTAGATAGTGATTTTTATTTTTTTGGCAGTTGGCCTTAAGCTTCTCATTTTTATTAGTCATCACGACTGACGATGACGACCTTCGCTAATCACGTAGGATGCAAGGATTACCTCCTGAAGATTATCAACCCCTGCCTCCTCATTCACCAGAAGTCCCCTCTCTCAAAAGGGATGTTGACGAAGAAAATTATTCATAAAATGGAAGTGCATCCACTCCATTTCTCCTACATTCCAAGGGATCAATAGTAGTTTTTCAGGAAGGTTTCAACCCTCTTGCAAACCCACCTTTCACAAATCCTTTGGATCCTCTTTTAGTGAGAGTTAATTCTTCAGGAAATATTATACCTGAGGATTATCCATGATTACCTTCCACCTTTTGAAGAGGTAAACATGGCATCATGGAAATATCACACTAGTGATGGATTTGTAACCCATATTAGGATATATGACTCCATGGATCCTACACATGTATGGGAAACACCCTCTGGACACAATATTTTTTAACAATTAATATTAAATATGACCCAATTCTTTTCTACATCACACGTGTCCACACCCGTTGTTTCTCCTATTTCACAACCACTTCCTTCTCCTCCTCATGTGGAAGGGATGACCATGTCCCACATTACCTCCCAATTTATTCAAATGAATGTAACTCAAACACCTCAATTACCACCAAATTATAATTCTTTAGAAAATAGTTTGAGTCTGTTTTCATCTCATCTAGTTGGTAACATTATGACAATTTCTCCAATTGTCTCACCTATTCCACAACACTTTGGGGGGGAACCTCTTATTGGTCCATATTTAGCAAGGGTTCACACTTCGGTTAGGGGGAAACCTTCAATCAATAAAAATATTCTGGGAAGCCACCAACCAATTGGAGTTCAACCTCTGGTTGGCCAATACAACAAGGGTCAATATCCCACAAGGGGGAAACCTCTAGCCCATGGTTTTTTGGGGGGGACTCAATATCCAACTATGGGGAAACTTGCCACTAGTGGGTATCCTGGGGTAGGTCCATATCTAGCTACGGGGTTACCTACAACTGGTGGGTATCCTAGGACTAGTCAATACATGGTTGGGGGGCAACCCTCATTCAATGGACAACATCCAATTGCAAGGAGACCATTTATGGTAGGTAAAATTCCTATTGTTGGTTCTACAATTATAACAAGACCCTGTGATCATTTAGCACCTACCAGTCTTAACCTCGGACATCCATATCTAGGAACCTATCATTCATTATGGACTTAGAAAATTCCTCAACAGCAATATTTTCAAGATGGACCATCTCAGCATGTATCCAACTTACCACAACAACAACTCCAACCACAACCTTACATGAGAGGCCCATTCCAACCTAGTCATGTCCCTATTGGGATGCTAGCATCTCATCCATATGATCATAACCCACCAATCAACCATTAACTTCCATTCTTGTCTACCTTAGATTTACCATATCTATCAAGGTTCACCAACAACCCTATTCTCCATGCACCTTTTTGGCCTCCCATTCCCCATAAGTTACTGTCGGATATTCCAAAAATTGACAGAAAATATGGAGAAGATCCAAATACCCATGTTATGACTTACCATCTATGGTGTTCTTCCAACTCCTTGATGGATGACTCCATCATATTGTGTCTTTTCGAGTGAACTCTTACAGGTTAAGTGCCAAGTGGTACGTTGAATTACCTCCTTAGTATTACATTAATGTTAATTCCCTTTCCATGACCTTTCTCACCCATTTCTGATTACCAATTTGATATGAGACGAGTACCGAACTCTTAACCTCACTGTGGCAGTCTACCTCCACCCACATCTTCGATCATATACATGAGTGGAGGAGATGCAGACGATTGATTAAAGCTCACATTCATGATCAATTATTGGTTGAGTGGTCCACTAAATCATTTTTATCATACATTGCTCATGATGTCACCATGGGTGGCGTAGTCACTGAAGAACGGGACATTAGTCATGCCCAATACATAGATCTAGTTTATTCTCAGATTGAAACTTTGTATGATTTTTTTGGCACAGAGATTATTCTTTCTCAGTTCCCAGCAATCACAGTTTCAAGTCTCAGCAATGGAACCATTTGTTGGCACAGGGACAGACCCAGGGTTCAACCCTACAACAACGCACCAACAAAGCCCTAACTACCGACCCTTTTGGAAACACATGTGAAGAAGATGAAGTCTCACCCGAGGTAGAGGCAGGGGTGGTTGCAAGACTCAAAGTGTCTACAACCTTAGCTAGGACACAGATTTGTGATTATAACACTTAATATAGCTCTTAGCATCGTCAGTCCCTCGATATGTATTCACTATTCACTTCGCTGATAAAATAAAGCTTCACAGCATTCACACTAATCTATGGTATTTAAGCACTCGACATATAAATGGATCAGAATGAGCATATCAAGCACTAAGCATGACTATCTTGATCAGATCTAATATTCTCACATATCATAAGCACAAAGCAGAAGTAGATCTATCTAAACATATCAAAGCACTTAGCAAATAACATGTTAACAAATCAAAACAAAGCACATAACACCATGTTTACATGGTTCACCCCCACCCTGGGGCTACGTCCACCAACTCTTCTTCTTTATTGTCTTCAGTCAATCAGTTACAAGCACAAAGCCTTCAAAACCCTTACTTTGCACAGGATAGAATATATGAGCAACTCGCTAGATCCTTCTTCCTTGCATTACAGCACTAAGCCCTCCACAATCTGCTACACGGACCTGCACTTAGCTCTGCAAGTCTCTTACATTCATGCACAACGCACTTACAGACTCTATTTGCACTTATCATACATTCACATCACATAGATGCACTATTCTCCTACTCCTCCATATGGCCTAGACATCTATATATATATATATATATATATATATATATATATATATATATTACAAAATAGGCCTACACATGGGTAAACCCATGGACAGACATCCCATTCTCGTTACACATTCCCAAGAACTCAAAAATGGGCCCAGAAGGGGGCCGAGATCCCATGATCTCTGCTTCATCTTGCGCTCCTCCTTTGACAGGCAATTGAAGTCCCAAAATAGGTCAACATGACCAAGAAACTACCAAAACTTGGTCAAGGGCCAACAGATTTGATTCCTAATCTGTCGCATTTGTGAAATGATCCTACATTTCCTTCTCAAGATTCCCATGTCGATTGCATGTTCGGATCTTTCAAAACCCAGTCTACAACTAGAAAGCAGGGTTTCCAATCATCACAATCATCTAACCCCACTTCTTCACAAACTGACACTAATGCCAAATCTACTCCTACTCCTGTCAAATTCTCTGAAGTCAATGCGGTACAATCTGAGTCATCCCAATATTCTATAGGAAAGAATAATAATAAAGGAAAATCCAAGAAACCTTCCAATAATTAGGAAGAAAACAAAAACCCTAAAACCATTGTTGAGAACAAACCAAAGCGCAAAGCCAAATATCCTTGTCTTATCTGTGGATATGATCATTACATGCAGGATTGTCCCCATCATGATGTTGTTAGAAATATCATTAAGGGGGAGTCCCAACCTGTTGTTTTGACCAATCTTTTCTAAGCTCAGCAACAAGAAATGATTACCCAAAACCTTTCCCCTCCTCAAAGGAGTAATGCAAGTCATCCCCATCAATGGGATGTTTCATCCAATAACCAACTATGCATGAAGAAGTCTATTTATTTTACTACTAGAGCCAAAGACTATGATCTTGTTCCAGATAACTCTAGGGGTGTTTATCCCAAGACCTCCACATCGTCCACATCGTCTATCCCTCCTTTGTCTTCTATCTCTCTTCATATTGAGAAGCCTAATATTGACTCAGTGTGGTGCCCTCCCAAGGGTACGATTCATAAGTTGGATTTTAATCCCAATTCTTGTGCTACACAAAGTTACAATATTGTGGACTACTTGGCACAAGAACCTTGTGCAATGTTGACCCTTGAAGCTCTGAAAATTATCCTAGCCAACGCAAAACATCGTTGTCTTCTATAGGATCCATAGATCAGGATACATCTAATATTATAATGCTTAATCTGGAACATTTTAAATTGAGACTCTCCCATCAACTTATGTTCCAAATTCAACCCATTGTTTGTGGGAAACATGTCCATCACACTATTTTGGATGAAGGAGCCTCTACCTATGTCATGTCTTTGTCGTACTGGAGAAATTTTGGTTCTCCTACTATCAACTAATCTTCCACTACCCTCAAGGAATTTGATGGGTGTGGGTTTAAACCCTATGGTATTTTGAGTTCCCTAGCTATGGAAGTGGGGGGGGGAACCGCTTATGTAGAGGTGGAAGTCGTAGATCCTCCATTGATTATAATCTCTTGCTTGGTTGCAACTGGTTCTATGTCATGACCGTTGTTGCATATTTGGTCTTTCAAATATTACAGTTTCCTCATCAAGGTAAAATTGTGACTATTGACCAACTTAACTATTGCATTCCAGATTCTTATACCCGCAGTGCTGAAAATGTTTTGTTAGTCGACGGTTCCCATCTATCTTATGAGAGTGTAGGGTTTGGAATTTTAAAATAATCTAACCTAATGGGTACTTTTCTCTTACCTACCCCCACTCCTTCCACTTCGACCGCCCAGGTTAACACTATTTCATCCATGGTAGACCAATCCCTTTGTTCTTCAGATCCTTAGGTCATGTCGAGTATATCCCAGCTTGATTCATTTGGTGAAATCACGCCACTATGTCTAGCTAAGGGATCATATCATGCCAATCAATATTCATATTGTTCTGATGTTATCGATACTCATCTTGTTGGTCCATAAGACCCCTACTCTTCACAATCCTAGATGGATTCCTCTTTATCTTATTCACATTATTTCCTACAGACTTTTCATTTGGATAAGTCCATTATGGAAGTCTTCAGTATCGAGGACCCTCCATGGGATGATAGCCATCATCACTCATCTTTCCCTCTTTCACCAAACCTTGTGGAGAGTGGTAGTAAATCCAGGCCTACGGTCAATATTTTCAGTCTAACTGAATCCCCCATTCTGGCTTTATCTGAAGGGAATTTGGCCACTATTACAAAAACCATTCCTATTGACATATCCTTCAAGCCTGGAATCATAGAAGATGTTCACCTTGGCAAGTGTTGTACCCTTGATGATATCCAAGAATATACATCCTTGTTCAAGGAGTTTCACGACATTTTTTCTTGGAGTTATGAAGAAATGTCAGGTATTGATCAATCCCTTGTTGTTCATGAAATCAAGACATACCCGAGAGATAAACCTGTTTCCTAGAAATTACACCCAGTACATCCTTGGAAAACAACAACAATCAAAGCTAAGGTAGAGAAATTGTTGAAGGATCGTTTTATTTATCCTGTCCCCCTAACATAATGGATGTCTAACATCGTTCTCGTTATGAAGAAATAAGGAACTATTCGAGTATGTGTTGATTACCATGATATTAATAATTCTTGTCCCAAGGAAAACTAGCCCACCCCGTTCATCGACCAAATCATAGATAATTGTGCTAAGAGCATCATCTTTTCATTTATGGATGGATTTTCTGGTTATAATCATATTGAGATACTCCATTCCGACTAGCACAAGATGACTTTTATCTACCCATGGGGCACATATTCTTATCGTAAACACCCTTTTGTCCTTAAAATCATTGTCGCTATGTTCCAGCAGGCCATGTTGTATGCTTTCCATGACATTAAACATATTTTGGATCCTTTTTTAGAGGATTTTCCTGCTCTTTCAGTTCATCATGACAACCATATCAAACATCTTCGATCCATCTTTCTTTAGTGTCGCTATTATAGGATCTGTCTTAATCCACATAATATATTTTCGATGTTGAATCTAGCCGACTTCTCGAATTCATAGTCTCCAAGGATGGGATCAAAGTTGATCCATTAAAATTCAAGGTGATCATTTCACTGCCTCCTCCCACCACTATTATCTAGCTTCAAATTTTGCAAGGGAAGGAAAAAAATTGCGTCGCTTTGTTTGCAATTATGCAGAAGTCACTAAGGTATTCATGCGTCTCTTGAAGAAAGGCATCCCTTTTATTTTGGATGATCAACCACAACGATCTTTTGATTCCCTAAAACATGCATTGACGCATGCGCCATTGTTATATCCCCCTGATTACACCAAGGATTATGTCTTATACCTTGTTGCTTTTGCTTCCACTATTGAAATTGTGTTAGTTCAACAGATTGATAGCGACCAAGAACATGTCATTTACTATTTGAGAAAAGGTCTTTCAAGTCTCGAACTCAACTATTCTCATATCGAGAAGCTATCTCTTGCAGTTTTCATTTTTGTTTGAATATTTCGTCACTATATCCTACTTCGCAAGACTATCGTTATCACATACACTAATCCCATGTACTACATCCTTCAATGTTAGGTATTGGGGGGAAAATACTCATGCTGGATCGTGATCCTTCAGGATTTCAATATGGAATTTGAGAATTCCAAGTCCAAGAAGTCCTTAGTTTTTATTGATATTTTGTGTGATATTCCTCATGATGACATAAATAATGATCCCATATACCCTCTTTGTAACATCCCCATCCACCCAAGCTAGGAAACACCACTACATTTCTTCTTTGTTACCAAACTGTAACATACCCAGCCTGCCACAGGATGACATGCCACACTAAGAACGCACCTCTTCACTGATTTTGAGACTCTGATAACACTTAATTAATAAAGAAGCATGAAATACATACATGCAATGATCAATATTCATACCACAACATAAAATACATGCACAACATTAACTAGAAAGCATGTATATTATAGGTACAATCTCAGGTATAATAATTTGATACGCATCGGAAATAAATAAATAAGCAAGGGAAACCATAACAAAGAGAACTTATCTTTTATAAAAGAAGACACCAACTGGCTACAAACCAAGTATGTTCCACCCAATCATAGGCATTGTTGTTCTAAGTCTCAACAATAGTGTCACCCTCGAGCCAGGGCTATGAATCTGCAAGGATAGTTCCAGAATGTTACTTGGATTCCCAAACCATTCAGCACTCAATCTCTCACAAGATTCTCCAACACTCATAGCAATCCAAGTACCCAGCTCTCTTCTACCCAGCCTGCACCACCCAAGAGAATAAACCTCCACCCTTCTTTTCCATGGAGTCCCTCAGGCAGTCCCTCTCCATCCAAGGCTCCAATGCAGTTGGTCCAGAATATCCATGATGGGACTCTCAGGACTCACAGATATGATCAAATCTGATCACAGGACAAGCATCTCAGACATGTAGGCCTCAAATCATGGTTGAACTACACCAGAAATCTCTATAGTCAACAAAATCGTGGTTGCTCTTCAACGGTTCACCTTCCTTTCCCAAGCCAAGGCACCAAAATGAGGAAATATGAGTGAGTGAAGGAATGGATGGAGTGAAGACTCCATGAGAGAGGATGAACAATGCATCAAAACGGGTGAATGAACACATGAGGTGACCAACAACAGTACCAGAATGGGAATGGGAGTGAGAGAGAAAATGAACCCCTTCCAGAAACCAAGGACATCATGGGGATAAAGAACCTCTTGGCCTTCCCCCAATATCTCACGTAACTGATCNCCCCCCCCCCCCCACATTACACAAAATGGGTAATATAAAATAAATAAGCACTTAACCCCTCAATCCCCCTCTCTTATGGAATCATAGCCCCCTATAACTCTAGTCCTTGTTCGTCTAGCAACCAACAATGTATTTATTATTAATAATGATCAAAACATTACATTTCTTAGGCACACTGGCCTTTTAATAATTTTTTGGGCACTCTAGCCTCTCAATAATATAACAATAAAATATTTAATATGGGGGCTCAAAACCCGGGGTGTTGCATCCCCTCCCCCTTATTTTGGCATTGTCCTTAGTGCATATACAAAACAAAGATAAAAATCTCAAAAATTATTCAAAAATATGTGGGTACTTTGCCTGCATGCCATATTCATCCTCCCAGGTATCATCTTCAGGACCGTAGTAGGTCCAGTGAACTTTTACTAGCTCTATAACTCGATTCTAGAGAATTTTGACCTTTATGTCCAGTACTTTCATTGGTTGGACCTGAAAGTCTCCCTCTGTCTCTACCTGAATTAGATGCCAATAAACAACATGGTTAGTATCATGTACATATTTCTTTAGCAAAGAGACATGAAATACATTATGCACTTTCATGGAAACAAACAATGCAAGCATGTATGCAACTGGCCCTATTATATCCAATATCTCAAATGGACCACAGTGTTTGGCTGCCAACTTTGTACAACTACCCAACTTCAAAGAGATCTTCTTGGGATTTACTTTCAAGAGAACATGCTCTCCTACTTTAAATTCTCTTGCTGTGGACCTATTATTGTCGGAATAAACCTTTTGTCTATCTTGAGCTGCCTTTAAATTCTGCTTAATTTTAACCATCTAGTCTTCCATTTCCTTGAGCAACTCCAGTCCAAGTACCACTCTATCTGTTGGGTTGTCCCAACTTACTGGAGTACTGCACTTTCTACCATACAAGGATTCAAATGTGCTCATCTTCAATGAAGCATGATACCCACTATTATAGGCAAACTCAACCAAGTGCAGGTAATCTTCCCACTTAGATGGCTTATCCATCACATACATTCTTAACATGTCTTCAATTACTTGGTTGATCCTATATGTATGCCCATATGACTGTGGATGGTATGTTGTGCTAAAGTTCAGATTTGTACCAAATCCTTTCAATAATCCTTTCAAGAAATTTGAAGTAAACTTAGTCTCTCTATCTGAGACAATCATCCTAGGTATCCCATGCAACCTAGAAATTTCCTTCATGTACATTTTTGCAATGTTAGTTGTTGTATGAGTTGTTTTTACAAGAACACAATGAGCAGGCTTTGTCAATTTAGCAACCACTACCATGATTGAATCGTGTTGCCTTGTTGTCCTGGGAAATTTAGTTATAAAATCAATGGTTATCACTTCCCATTTCTTCTTTGGAATTGGTAATTGTTGTATCACACTTGTTGGGTGTCTATGCTCAACCTTCACTCTCTGACATTCCATACATCTGGCAATGTAATCATCAACATCCTTTTTCATTCTCGTACAAAAGAATTGGCTTCATACTGTTGTAATTTTTTTCTAGTAACCGGGATGTCCAACATATGGAACATTATGCATTTCCTTTAATACCAAATTCCTAAGTTCTCCATAACTAGGAACATAAATTCTATTTTTATGCATAAGTAGACCATCTTCCTTTATCACATATGCTTTCACATTCTGTTGTACATATCCTTCTCGTAAGATTTCATTTGCCCATAGGTAATGTTGATCTGTAAGAAGATCATCTAAAATTTTGCTCTTCAATTCTGACTAATGCATACTGACAACTGTAGCATGCATGAGATGCACTCTTCTACTAAGTGCACCGGAAAATTTATTTTCTTTTCCTTTGATATGCTTGATATCAAATTCGTATTCACTTAAGAATTCAAGCCATCTTGTTTTCCTATCATTCAAAGTTGGTTGATCAAAAAGATACTTCATACCACTGTGGTTTGTTCTTAATTCAAATCTCTTTCCCATGAGATAATGCCTCCACATATTCAATGCATGAACAATGGAAACAAGCTCCAAGTCATGCATGGCATAGTTCCTCTTATTTTTGTTAAGCTTTATGGACTCATAACAATTGACATGTCCATTTTGAGTGAGGACTCCACCAAGTCCTTCCTTGCATGCATTTATGCATACCACAAAATTCTCATTTGGGTCAGCAATCTTCAAAATAGGTGCACTAGTAAGTAATTCCTTCAATGAATTAAAATTTTCTTCACACTCAGGTGTCCATTCAAATTTTATTCCCTTATTTTGCAAAGAAGTGATGGGATGAGCAATCTTAGATAACCCTACTATAAACCTTCTATAGTAACCATCTAACACCATAAAATATTTGACTTCTGAAACTTTGTTGGGCGATGCCCATCCTCTAATGGCTTCAATATTCTCAGGGTCTACTGCTATACCATGTTCTAAAATAATGTGCCCCAAGTAATGGATATGTTCTTGATAAAAAAGAACACTTAATCATCTTGGTATACAATTGATGTTCTCTCAACATTTGTAGTACCAGTCTTAGGTGATATCCATGCTCTTCCTTAGAATTAGAATAGACACGTATGTCATCGAGGAATACTATGACAAACTTATCCAAATAATTTATGAATATGTAATTCATTAAGCACATAAAGACAGTTGGTGCATTGGACAATCCAAATGGCACCACTACAAACTCATAATGCCCATACTTGGTTCTAAAGATTGTCTTATGGATGTCTTATTCCTTGATTCTTACTTGATGGTATCTTGATCTCAAGTCTATCTTTGAAAATATCTTTGATCCTCTTTGTTGATCAAAGAGGTCATCAATTTTGGGTAGAGGATACTTGTTCTTTATAGTACACTTATTCAGTTGTCGAAACTCAATACACATCCTCAAGGTTCCATATTTCTTTTTGACAAAGAGTATTGGTTCTCCCCAAGGTGAAACACTTGGGCGTATGTACCCTTTCTTCAACAATTCCTCCAAGTGCATTTGTAATTCTTTTAACTCTCGTGTGCTCATTCTGTAAGGTGTTTTTGACATCGAGGCAGCTCCTGACACTAGATCAATAGAGAAATCTATTTCCCTTTTTGGTGGAAACCCTGGTATTTCTTGGAATACATCTTCAAATTCTTGTAGTATCGATAAATATTCAAGGCTTTGCCCATTTTTCTTTTTTGGCTCCTCCACGTGGGCTGCATACAGTTGACACCCTTTTCTAAAACATCTCTTCAGCTGTAACATTGAAATATCCCTTATAGATATGGGTCTTGGAACTCCTTTCACAGTGCTCTGTTTTCCATCTCCATCAAGACATGTAAATGTATTTCTATGAAATTTTAGGACATCATGATGATTTTCCAGCCAATCCATTCCAATTAGAATATTATAAGACCCCAATGGTATGATATTTAGGTCAACACTAGTTTTCACACCATTAAGACTTATGGAACAAATTCTGACCATATCATGGATTCTCCTTTTGGTTCCAGTGGCTAGTTGACTCAAACTTGATTTCCCAAGATGAATTTTCTCCAAATGTAATATATCCACTATTTTAGGATCAATGTAACAATGAATTTCTCCTGAATCAATTAAACTAGCAACAGATTGACTTATGATCTTACCTTCCACCTCGATCATGTTGGATTGGTATTCTGCTTGTCGATCATCTAAGGTTGCATAAATCCTTCCAATTTCTTCGACTATTGTAGCTTCTTGGATGTTGTGCACAGTCTTCACCTTGTCCTTTATGTGTGGGAAATCCTTGTACAAGTGATATTCTTTGCATTCCCAACACTGGATTAGTGGTCTTCCCCTTTTTCCCAAGGAGTCTTCTTTCTTGGAATCATCCTTAGCATACTGATCTTGATTATTTTTATTAGGATCATTTCTATCGAAAGGAGGTTTGAACCCCTTCCTCCTCTGATCAGATTTATCCTTCTTCTTATCCTTCCAATATTTATGCGTATTACATAGACACTCTAGCCCCAACACATATATACAAGGGCACCATGGCCTTAAACATGTACATAAGCCACTACCATTCTCCTACAGTTATCTCAATTTCCACCATCTCTCTTCCTCATGACCTGCCCAACCGAAGGCATGCACCATTCATTTATCAGAGATAACCCAAGAGGCATTCCATTCATTTATTAGGATTAACCCAAGGAATGTGCCATTCGTTTATCAGGGTCTCTCTAGCACAGGTAGCTAGGAATATCTATATTGTGAACTCAAGGGACTCACTACTAGGAAAAATATCAGTAAAATAACCAACAACAACTTTGTTGTTGCAGTGAAACTCACACAAGAGCGCACTCTTCAAGCTTGAAAACCTGGTTGTTCGACAGTGCAACTCACACTAGATTTATGGCCTGACAACTTGGCTCTTCAACATCACAACTCACACTAGAGTTCACTCTTTGGGCCTGACAATTTGGTTCTTCATGTTGTACATACCCTCTAGGCTCAAGCATCCCTTTCACTGATATACAGTTCCCGATCCATCATTTTCCAAGGTGTTCTCTTGCTGAAAAATGCCAAATTGATACTAGATTTCCACTAGAAATCCACAACCCGTGGAAATCATCCTATCTACATCACATGCATATATTTAATATGAGACATCATCATACAAATTTTAATTATAAAATTTCCATTATGTTTTACCGAGGAAAACAAAATTCCCAAACATGAGTTTTCTGCTCATAATTGTTTGGTTTTTGCAATAGTAGACATCATTATTCTTTATGTATTACACCGTTTCCATATCCAAGACCACTCTTCCTGAAATTTTCTCAATTTCCATTCAACCAAACAAATTGTTAGCATATCATAACAATTTTTAATTATAAATTTTTCAAATCTGGTTATACAGGAAAATAAAATTTCCCACGCATGAGATTTATTCTCATTATGTTTGGATTTTGTAGCGGTATATACTAGTATTACTTATGGTCTTACATTATTTACATATCCAAGACTATTCTTCCTGCAATTTTCTCAATTTCCACGTAACCAAACAAATTGTTAGAGTATCATAAAAATTTCCAATTATAAATTTTTCAAATCTGGTTATACAAGAAAATAAAAATTCCCACGCATGATATTTCTTCTCATTATGTTTGGCTTTTGTAGCGGTATATACTAGTCTTCCTTATGGGCTTACATTATTGCCATATCCAAGACTATTCGTCTTGCAATTTTCTCAAATTCCATGCAACCAAACAAATTGTTAGCATATCATAACAATATTTGCATTCGATCCATGAAGTGATTTTAAAAATTATAGTAATCTAAAAATTCCATCACTTCCAACTATTATTCATATTAAAAAAATAATTAATCCATTACTCGGATTATCTAGAATGGAACTATCATTTACTTTATACGCATTATCAACACACCAGGCTTTTCATAATGCAATCAAACTTTACCAATAAGTAAAAACCATTGTTCCAATAATCATGGCCCCATCTACACAATGCACCCTTGCATTGACTATGGAATACCATATGTTCATGTCATGTATTCACCATGTGAGTTGGATGGTATGGCCCATTCCTTAGTACCTCATCCAAACTCTTCCCCACAACCTATCTGATCCTTTGGATACCTTCCTCTTCAACCCATACACAACACTAGGAACATAATCCCTTAGTGTTATATAGTGTAGGGAAAAAGGTTTCAGTCCAAACCTCAGTTACGTAGGGAAAATCCATTATGCACTTGGATGGCACTATATCTTTTCCATATCCATTCCCATCATGGCCTCACACAAGAATAGCATTATTGGTATTCATTCTTATAATAGGGTCATACCCTTTTATTGCTTTGGTTATTAGCTCATAACCAACAAATCCATAATATGTTATTACATCACACGTATGCATTCAAAATCCAAGAAAATTTTATAGTTATTACATTCCTATAGCCTTTGCCACACCTTGTGGTATCTTATTCCCATTAATGCATTCAAACAATACAATAATGTGATAAAATAAACTTTGGCTGAGGAAATTCTTAACAAATTTTCCTTGAGAAAATTATAAAACTCACACCTGCATAGCTACCATTGAATATATTTAATGCTACCTGGCTAGATGATAACAATAGAAGCACCCAAGCCTCTGTTATTATCCTTATAATCCACACTTCAACTTTTTTTTGTTTCCTTCTATATGCAGGAACATTATTAGTAGCACTTGCAACCATGCAATAATTATCTCTTTCCTGTCACAACAACCATCATTAGCAACTTCATAATCATATATATAACAAGAGACTATTCCTGGTCTATAATCATGCTACCAACATGTTTAGGCACGTCTACATGCACAAACACACATCAGTATGAACCAATCATTTGATATTTCATGCCTATCTGCATTCTATCTTTATTCTATGCATCATGCACTCCAATGCATATCTATTTTACTTTCAATTAAATTATATGATTGTTATTGTAGATGGTTGTCCCTGAATTCATGTAGAACCTTGTTACCCTATGCATTGTCATTTTGCTCAATTGTGCACCACTGGACCCTATTCTACATATGCTATCCAAACCTTACTTGGACATTCTGCATTTCCAACCACTAGGTCCACTAGTGATTTCATCTCACAAATGCTTCCTTTATGTAAAGAAATACTATCCCAACATCTTTTTGGGCTATAATTCTTAATATTCATAGTGTTGTAACATGCACTACTCTAGTTGAGTATTAAAACTGCAATCTAATTAACCACTTCCATTTCCTTGACCAGACTGGTCTTCAAACACCATTTTGATTGATTGACACTTCAATATTTCAAAATATTTCTTATATGTCATATTTCTAATACTCCTTCCCTTCCATGGCTTAGTTCTATTTTAAGTATTGTGAAGCATTACTTGACCACTCAAGACCACTCGGCTCTGAATGGAGTGCTACACTCCACCATTGCTCTTGTACTGTGCTTTTGATGTGCACTCTAATAATAGATGCAACTTTCTTTCTTCTGTAATTTTAGACAAGAGTTGTTAGATCATATCTAACAATCCCTTTTTTTCACTCAGAGATGACTCTTCCACTTCATGAGTCACACCTCATCTCATGATGTCCTTTTTCTTCCTTTTGCAGTAACCCTGGCCTCTTTCCTATCCAACGTACATTGGGATTAATATAGAACAGACCCACACAATTCTCAGTGGTGTAATCATATCCTCTTTCTAAAAAGTCTTTTTCGCATAACACTCTCTGCAGAGTGCTCTTCTACATAATGGAAATGGCCAGTTAGTAAGCTTAACCTTTGTTTATGTGTCAAAACTATTTCACTTCAAGTGTGCCTCTAGGATTATGCATAGGTACTATCCTAAGCATCTACAATCTTAATTACACAACAATCACCTTTGGAACTCACCTCTATCATTGGGCAAGTTTCTCTAACTTTGACACTATTTGGAAAAATATTCACATTAAGTAATTACATGGCTCTTGGAATCCAATTCCACTTTCCGGTATTTGTCTTGTAGCTCCTTATTGCCTCAACCAACTTCTACAATCTCTTCTATGTTTCCATTACTTTGATATTCAATCCTAGGCTTGAGTCTACCTGATTATACCTCTAATATGGCACCATGTGCAAGTAACCACTTCAGTTAGAATTATGTGTAGCATAGAAATTTTGTCAATTAATGCTACATGTCATTATTTATCCCAAATGATGAAGGAAACAATGCACCAAATTAAAAATTTGATTCCTTAGATGCATCACTCTTTGAAACATTTTTTCGATGACTGTACTCATGCCTCAATCTGAGTTTTAAGTGAATAGTTACAACAATTGCAAGTTGCAATTTCCCCTCTTTTGTTGCCACATAATTCATTTTTATCAATTTTGAAGAAATTATAATGCCCAAATCAAATATTTTGATTGATATATCTCTTCTACTCCTCAATACCTTTCCAACGACTATTCATTTTCCCCAATCTAAGGTTCGAGCTGAAAGATATGGTGGAAACAAAGTGAAGGAATATTCATTAGCACGTGCAACATAGTAGAAATGCTCAACAATCGTCCAATCATTTCTTGATTAGATATCCACCATTGACCTATCTTAATGGATTCATTGTGGATCTAAATCATATATCTTCTTCATTCCTTTCAAGAACCCGCCACCAACACTTGGCTTATTTTCCCATCCTGGACTCACAGACTCCCGGACTCATAAACTTGTAACTTCCTTTCATATGTTTTTCCAAGAAGTCCCAAAACTTAGCCATTTTTCCATCTATGTGGACTCACAGACTCATGGACTGATATACTTGTAACCTTCCTTTCATAATTCCATCCGAAAAGTCTCAACACTTAACCATTTTTCCACCTACGCGGACTCATAGACTCATAAACTTGCAACCTTCCTTTTCATAAGTTTGTCCAAAAAGTCTCAACGATTAACCATTTTTCCACTTCTACACGGACTCACAGACTTAACACTTAGACAATTCCAATATCTTACCATGGTTTCGTGGAATTGGCACTTAGACAAATTTCCAATATCTTACCGCGATGTCATGGGACTGACACTTAGCCTGCCACATGACTCCACATCACCCACCAACTTTCATCTCGTCCAACATGTACCTACCACTATGGTAGTACACGTATTTCTGCTACCATGTCAGTCGATACGTCGCCTCCATGTCATGTCGACATCATCGTACAAAGAAATACCCAAAAAAATTGATTTTCTTATGCTCAAAATTCCCAAAGAGGCTCAATTATTCACATTACCCATGAAATTTTCTCTCAATTTTATTGCAGTAATTTAATAAAACAAGTTTCATACATACTCCAGAATTAATTCTCTTCGAATTTTCACATCAACGTTCTTCTAACTCAGCCCATCCAGGCTCAGAGTTGAAAATCGGGCTCTGATACCACTTTATAATGTACCTAGCCACCCAGGTTGGGTTGGGCCAGGCCACGTAAAACTCTCTCATTATCAGCTCTGATACCATTTTTGTAATGTATATAGCCTCCATCTAAGCAACATGACGTGAGGAATACACATAAAAATGAAACTTATGCTAACTACAGTAATTCCTTTACTGTTAGTCAATTTCCTGTAGCTTACAACTACAACTTTATAACAGATTTAGCTACAGTCTATAACCATAAAATAGAGGAATCTAAAGCATGATAATAATCAAAATGAAATGCGACAAAACCTATCATTACAACAACATATAATTCATTCTCATTTACGTAGAGTTCATGCACAAAAATAACACATGTAAATAACTCGGTGCAAGATCAAACACTTATCTTTAAACAAGAATCAAGCAACTAACTTCTTGGGATAGATGTTCCACCCAACCATAGACTGATTGTTCCAAATATCAATATCCATTCACCCCCAAGATGAGACTATTAATCCAAAAAATAGGGTGGTCTCTCACAGTCCACTCGCAGCTCATAAATCTCATAACCCAATTGATATTCTCCTACAACTATCCTGATTTTTCTACGAACTCTCTTCTTCTTGACCCGCCCAACCCAAGGAATGCACCATTCGTTTATCAAGGATCGCCCAAGCGATGTACCATACATTTATCATGGTAACCCAAGGTATGTACCATTCCTTTATCAGGGTTAACCCAAAGGATGTACCATCCATTTATCATGGATAGCCCAAGGAATGTCCCATTCATTTATCAGGGTCTCTCTAGCACATGTAACTAGGAATCTCTCAGTTGGGAACTCAAGGGAACTTGCTGCTAGGAAAACTATCAACAAACCAACAACAACACTTGTTGTTTAGTGCAACTCATTGTTATACACCCTTTTGTCACTTTGCTAAGTGTTGCATCTCACTTCACTAAGTGTCACAATTGTGAATACACTCTTTTATCACATCGCCAATTTTCGCCGATGTCATGGTTCATTATTCCTAGTGTCATCCCTTATTTTTTGCACTTTCCTTAAGTGTCATAACCATGATACCATGCAATAATGATACCCCATTTTCCCCACTTCATCTAAAGGAGAAATACACCACTTCCAAATCAAAAAAATTATCCTTTTCCCTAAGTCATGGCTATGTTTGACCATGGACACTCCCTTTCCCACTCTGGAGGAGCATCCATACCCTTTATATAGTGTTAGAGGAGCATCATGGATGCTTTGTCTCTCTCTCTAGGGGAGAATCCATGTTTATTAGGCCAAATTCCATAAATCTAGCGGGATTCTTCGAAAATATTGTGGATGGTTCTTAGGTTGTTCACCTAGTTTTTTCTAAGATTTGGTTTGACCTTCTTCCTTTATATGATGGGAGAGATCATAATGATGGAGCTAATATTAATCCTAACCTAATACCCTAAATACTCAACCATCATCCCCTAATTATCCTATTATTTGGCCCCTCCTAATCATATATAAGCAGGACCATTTGAGGGAATAAGGGGAGAATAAATTATTCAGAGCATCAGACCTTTGAAATTGGAAGAGACTCAAGAGAGATTGTTTTTATGTAAGAAACCTTTGCTCCCAAGTGAAAGACCTCAAGGGATAAATTGGAATCTTGGAGGATTAGCTTCATCCTATCAGGTTGTATATTTATTTTAATGCAATATAACTTGGCATGTTTCTCTATCTGTTATGTTCATTTCTTGTATCATTTTCCAAGTTTAGCAGACTAGAGTTATCATCTCCTAACCTTGGATAGAAGTAGAGAAGGTTTTTGCTTGTTTCTCGCAGGATTATTTATGGAGCTTGGAGCTTGGAGCTTGAATATGGAGCTCAATCATCAGGGACAACGAGGATAACCGTCGGAAAATAGGTACACTCATTCTACCATTTTTCCCTTCCTTCTCGTTATATGAAACAAAGAACATAGGACTAATAGATTTAGAATTTAGATCACCATTTGTTAACGTCTGTCTCAATCGAAAGGAACCCGATCGAGGGGGATTTCACCCTTTTCGCAAGAGAAATATTTCACCACATAATTTTAGAAAATCCATTGGGGATCAACACTTTGTTATTATTTGGTTCCCAACCCTTCAATCTGTGTATTTTTTTAGCTTTGTTTAAGGTTTTCTTTATACCCTTATCTCTCTTTTGGTCACTTAGCAAATTTATCCCTTCCATTATGGCCTTTTCTACAAGTTTTTTTTCAATTTTTGAGACCTTTGGATCCTTATAGAGTGTCCATTATCTGTTGGATGCACCCTATTTAACCATTTTAGAGCATCTTGGATGCGTGTTGCTATTCTAGAAGGATTGTCCATCACCCTAGAGACAATCTGCCTCTCACTGTTGGGGAGCGTCCACATGTAGGAGCCCTATTTTAGGCTTGCCTTTTCGGTTTTGTTCACATATCTTGCTCAAATTATCCTTGTTGTTGTTTGAGAGTCTTCCTTTACTCTCACTGATCAGTTCTGGGTGGTTGGGTCAAATTGGTCCTTCCTTTTTGCCATTTTTTCTCCAGACCTTCTTTTGAGATTCAGATCATTTAATTGTTTAGCTCAAGTTTATGTGTTTGCATGCTTGATATTTTCTCCACTTTAAGTTTTATGTGCTTGATGTATAAGTATTTTCAAGATATTTACTTGAAATAATCTTTCATCAACCCTCTTTGAAGTGCATTGTTTGGTTTTGAGTTTTCTTGAGTTTTTGCTTAAATGCTCTTTTGACCAAATGTTCAGCTTGTTGTAGTAGTCTGGTGGTTTAGGATTTTTAGTAGAACTGTTTTGAGTCATAGACTTTATTTCTCCATTTCTTTTGCGTTACTATTTGTTAAAGGATACATAAATATGTCTTTTTCATTAAAGAGTGAAATAAGTATTTATGTTTTTGAGATCATCGTTAATTGTGAAAAGAGAAAGTGAAATTTGCGTTCGAAGTTTTGATGTAATTAGTGATTTGGTGTGTTTTGAAAAGAGTAGTATTGAGTGTTTTGTTTTTCCAAGGATTTAGATATTAGTTTCATTGGTTGAGGCATTGCATCAAATATTGAGCATTCTTTTTTTGTGAAAGGAAAATAGATAAAATCCTCTCTCTCACACAGATAGAGTTCATTGACTGAAACATTTATGCATTTCATTATTTTCATACTTTTTTGGAGTTGAGTCTCTCACATCATCAGTTTCATTTCCACACCTTGAATAAATAACAACCCATAAAATTAAGCACTAATAAAATTCACTCACAACCTTTTTTCTTTTAATTGGCGGTAAACCAACATTATTCCAGGTCTAGAGATTTGGAATAGGTGGTGAGAATAACTTTCCGAAGCTACAAAATCAACAATAGAGCCTTGAGTTAGGAAGTGAAATCCAATTTCTATATCCCTATGTTTGGGAAGCCTTTCTAACATAAGGGTCAATCACGAGGTCGCATTGGGACTAGAAAAGTAATCACCCTTCTTTGTTAGTCTTCGTGTAGTGGTTGCAGTGTTACAAACAATGTCAAAAGGCACTTGGGGAACGCTTGGGAGGTATCTCTCGAGGGGATTTTGGGATTAACTACCCTGACCTTACGTGTAAACCAGACGGTTGATTGTCCCCGCATTGTTTTGGTATAGTGGGTGGTACCATAAAGGTCATAATACTTTAGAGTTCCTACCCAAGGTGACTGCAGAGGCATATTTTGTTGTACTTGAGATTGACATTGGTCAAACTTGCTCGGACTCCTTGGAGGGTTGCCCACTTCTTATTGAGGTAACTTGCACCAGGGTGTAAATTTTTTAAGTAGGTCACCAACGTAACTTTCCCACCCTCTGAGACCCAACCCCTTCCTGCATCGATCCTGCGATGTTAGATTTCATCACCAACTAGCGCTTCTTTGTGTGAAGTTTTGTTTGCATGGTTTTCTCCTTAGATTCTTAGTAAGTGCTTTTTAGATAGTGATTTTTATTTTTTTGGCAATTGGCCTTAAGCTTCTCATTTTTATTAGTCATCAGAACTGACGATGACAACCTTCGCTAATCATGTAGGATGCAAGTATTACCTCCTGAAGATTATCAACCCCTGCCTCCTCATTCACCAGAAGGCCCCTATCTCAAAAGGGATGTTGACGAAGAAAATTATTCAGAAAATGGAAGTGCATCCACTCCATTTTTCCCATATTCCAAGGGATCAATAGTAGTTTATTAGGAAGGTTTCAACCCTCCTACAAGCCCACCTTTCACAAATCCTTTGGATTCTCTTTTAGTGAGAGTTAATTCTTCAGGAAAGATTATACCTAAGGATTATCAATGATTAGCTTCCACCTTTTGAAGAGGTAAACATGGCATCATGGAAATATCACACTAGTGATGGATTTGTAACCCCTATTAGGATATATGACACCATGGATCCTACACTTGTATGGGAAACACCCTCTGGACACAATATTTTTTAACGATTACTATTAAATCTGACCTAATTATTTTCTACATCACACGTGTCCAGACCCGTTGTTTCTCCTATTTCACAACCGCTTCCTTTCTACTCCTCCTCATTCAATGGACAACATCCAAATGAAAGGAGACCATTTATGGTAGGTAAAATTCCTATTGGTGGTTCTACAATTATAACTGGACCCAGTGATTATTTAGCACCTACCAGTCTTAACCTCAGACATCCATATCTAGTAACCTATCATTCATTATGGACTTAGAAAATTCATCAACAACAATCTTTTCAGGTTGGACCATCTCAGCATGTACCCAACTTACCACAACAACAACTCCAACCACAAATTTACATGAGAGGCCCATTCCAACCTAGTCATGTCCCTATTGGGATGCCAGCATCTCATCCATATGATCATAACCCACCAATCAACCATTAACTTCCATTCTTGGCTACCTTAGATTTACCATATTTATCAAGGTTCACCAACAACCCTATTCTCCATGCACCTTTTTGGCCTCCCATTCCCCATAAGTTACTGTCAGATATTCCAAAAATTGATGGAAAATATGGAGAAGATCTAAATACCCATGTTATGACTTACCATCTATGGTGTTCTTCCAACTCATTAATGGATGACTCCATTATATTGTGTCTTTTCGAGTGAACTGTTACAGGTTAAGTGCCAAGTGGTACGTTTAATTACCTCCTTAGTATTACATTAATGTTAATTCCCTTTCCATGACCTTTCTCACCCATTTCCAATTACCAATTTGATATGAAATGGGTACCGAACTCTTAACCTCACTGTGGCAGTCTACCTCCACCCACATCTCCGATCATATACATGAGTGGAGGAGATGAAGACGATTGATTAAAGCTCACATTCATGATCAATTATTGGCTGAGTGGTCAACTAAATCATTTTTATCATACATTGCTCATGATGTCACCATGGGTGGCGTAGACACTGAGGAACTGGACATTAGTCATGCCCAATACTTAGATCTAGTTTATTCCCATATTGAAACTTTGTATGATTTTGTTGGCACAGAGATTCTTCTTTCTCAGTTCCCAGCAATCACAATTTCAAGTCCCAGCAATGGAACAATTTGTTGGCACAGGGGCAGACCCAGGGTTCAATGCTACAACAACGCACCAATAAAGCCCTAACTACCGGCCCTTTCGGCAACACCTACGAAGAAGATGAAGTTTCACCCGAGGTAGAGGCAAGGGTGGTTGCAAGACTCAAGTGTTTGCAACCTTAGTTAGGACAAATATTTGTGATTATAACACTTAATATATCTCTTAGCACTGTCAATCCCTCGATATGCAATCACTGTTCACTTTGTTGATAAAACAGAGCTTCGCAGCATTCACACTAATCTACAATATTTAAGCACTCGGCATATAAATGGATCAGAATGAGCATATCAAGCACTAAGCATGACTATCTTGATCAGATCTAATATTCTCACATATCATAAGCACAAAGCAGAAGTAGATCTATCTAAACATATCAAAGCACTTAGAAAATAACATGTGAACAAATCAAGACAAAGCACAAAGCACATAACATTGTGTTTACGTGGTTCACCCCCACCCTGGAGCTACGTCCACCAACTCTTATTCTTTATTGTCTTCAGTCAATCGGTTAAGAGAACAAAGCCTTCAAAACCCTCACTCTGCACAGGACAGAAGATCTGTGCAACTCGCTAGATCCTTCTTCCTTGCATTACAGCACTAAGCCCTCCACAATTTGCTACAAGGACCTGCACTTAGCTCTGCAAGTCTCTTACATTCATGCACAAAGTGCTTACAGACTCTATTCGCACTTATCATACATTCACATCACATAGATGCACTATTCTCCTACTCCTCCATATGGCCTAGACATCTATATGTATATATATATTGCAAAATAGGCCTACACATGGGTAAACCCATGGACAGACATCCCATTCTTGTTACATATTCCCAAAAACCAAAAAAGGGAGTTGAGATCCCGTGATATCCGCTTCATCGTGTGCTCCTCCTTCGACAGGCTATCGAAGTCCCAAAATAGGTCAACATGGCCAAGAAACTCCCAAAACTTGGTCAAGGGCCAACAGATTTGATTCGTAATCCGTCGCATCTATGAAATGATCCTACATTTCCTTCTCAATATTCCCATGTCGATTGCATGTTCGGATGTTTCAAAACCCAGTCTACCACTAGAAAGCAGGGTTTCCAACCATCACAATCATCTAACCCCACTTCTTCACAGACTGACACCAATGCCAAATCTACTCCTACTCCTGTCAAATCCTCTGAAGTCAATCCGGTACAATCCGAGTCATCCCAATATTCTATGGGAAAGAATAATAATAAAGGAAAATCCAAGAAACCTTCCAATAATTAGGAAGAAAACAAAACCCTGAAACCATTGTTGAGAACAAACCCAAGCGTAAAGCCAAATATCCTTGTCTTATCTGTGGATATGATCATTACACGTGGGATTGTCCCCATCATAATGTTGCTAGAAATATCATTAAATGGGAGTCCCAAACTGTTGTTTTGACCAATCTTTTTTGAGCTCAGCAACAAGAAATGATTACCCAAAACCTTTCCCCTCCTCAAAGGAGTAATGCAAGTCATCCCCATCAATGGGATGTTTCATACAATAACCAAGTATGCATGATGAAGTCTATTTATTTTACTACTAGAGCCAAAGACTATGATCTTGTTCTAGATAACTCCAGGGGTGTTTATCCCAAGACCTCCACATCGTCCACATCGTCTATCTCTCCTTCATCTTCTATCTCTCTTCATATTGAGAAGCCTAATATTGACTCAGTGTTGTGCCCTCCCAAGGGTACGATTCATAATTTGGATTTTAATCCCAATTCTTGTGCTACACAAAGTTACAATATTGTGGACTACTTGGCACAAGAACCTTGTGCATTGTTGACCCTTGAAGCTCTGAAAATTATTCTAGCCAACGCAAAACATCGTTGTCTGCTATAGGAGCCATAGATCAGGATACATCGAATATTATAATGTTTAATCTGGAACATTTTAAATTGAGACTCTCCCATCAACTTATGTTCCAAATTCAATCCTCAGTTTGTGGGAAACATGTCCATCGCACTATTTTTGATGAAGGAGCCTCTACCTATGTCATGTCTTTGTCCTACTAGAGAAATTTTGGTTCTCCTACTATCAACTAGTATTCCACTACCCTCAAGAAATTTGATGGGTGTGGATTTAAACCCTATGGTATTTTGAGTTCCCTAGCTATGGAAGTGGGGGGGGGGGGGGGGGACTGCTTATGTAAAGGTGGAAGTCGTAGATCCTCCATTGATTATAATCTCTTGCTTGGTTGCAACTGGTTCTATGTCATGACCGTTGTTGCATATTTGGTCTTTCGAACATTACAGTTTCCTCATCAAGGTAAAATTGTGACTATTGACCAACTTAACTATTACATTCCAGATTCCAATACCCACAGCGTTGAAAACATTTTGTTAGTCGACGGTTCCTAGCTATCTTATGAGAGTGTAGGGGTTGGAATTTTAAAAGAATATAACCTAATGGGTACTTTTCTCTTACATGCCCCCACTCCTTCCACTTTGACCGCCCAGGTTAACACTATTTCATCCATGGTAGACCAATCCCTTTGTTCTTCAGATCCTTAGGTTGTGTCGAGTCTATCCTAGCTTGATTCATTTGGTGAAATCATGCCACTATGTCTATCTAAGGCATCATATCACGCCAATCAATATTCATATTGTTATGATGTTATCGATACTCATCTTGTTGATCCATCGAACCCCTCACAATCCTAGATGGATTCCTCTTTATCTCATTCACATTGTTTCCTACAGACTTTTCATTTGGATAAGTCCATTATGGAAGTCTTCAGTATCGAGGACCCTCCATGGGATGATAGCCATCATCACTCATCTTTCCCTCTTTCACCAAACCTTGTGGAGAGTGGTAGTAAATAAAAGCCTACGGTCAATATTTTCAGTCTAACTGAATCACCCATTCCGGCTTTATCTCAAGGGAATTTGGCCATTGTTACAAAAACCATTCCTATTGACATATCCATCAAGCCTGACGTCATAGAAGATGTTCACCTTGGCAAGTGTTGTACCCTTGACAAGATCCAAGAATATACATCCTTGTTCAAGGAGTTTCACGAAATTTTATCTTGGAGTTATGAAGAAATGTCAGGTATTGATCAATCTCTTGTTGTTCATGAAATCAAGACATACCCAAGAGATAAACCTGTTTGCCAGAAATTACACCCAGTACATCCTTGGAAAACAACAACAATCAAAGATGAGGTAGAGAAATTGTTGAAGGGTCGTTTTATTTATCCTATCCCCCTAATAGAATGGATGTATAACATCATTCTTGTCATGAAGAAATAAGGAACTATTCGAGTATGTGTTGATTATTGTGATCTTAATAATTCTTGTCCCAAAGAAAACTATCCCACCCCGTTCATCGACCAAATCATAGATAATTGTGTTGGGAGCATCATCTTTTCATTTATGGATGGATTTTCTGGTTATAATCATATTGAGATACTCCCTTCTGACTAGCACAAGATGACTTTTATCTACCCATGGGGCACATTTTATTATCGTAAACTCCCTTTTGTCCTTAAAATCATTGGGGCTACGTTCCAGCAGGCCATGTCGTATGCTTTCCATGACATTAAACATATTTTGGATCCTTTTTTAGAGGATTTTCCTACTCTTTCACTTCATCATGACGACCATATCAAACATCTTCTATCCATCTTTCTTTAGTGTCGCTATTATAGGATCCGTCTTAATCCACATAAATACATTTTCGGCGTTGAACATAAATTCTATTTTTATGCATAAGTAGTCCATCTTCCTTTATCACATACTCTTTCACTTTATGTTGTACATATCCTTGTCGTAAGATTTCCTTTGCCCATAGGTAATGTTGATCTGTAAGAAGATCATCTAAAATTCTTCTCTTCAAGTCTGACTAATGCATACTGACAACTGTAGCATGCATTAGATGCACTCTTCTACTAAGTGCACCGGAAACTTTATTTTATTTTCCTTTGATATGCTTGATATCAAAGTCGTATTCACTTAAGAATTCAAGCCATCTTGTTTTCCTAGCATTCAAAGTTGGTTGATCAAAAAGATACTTCATACCACTGTGGTTTGTTCTTAATTAAAATCTCTTTCCCATGAGATAATGCCTCTACATATTCAATGCATGAACAATGGAAACAAGCTCCAAGTCATGTGTGGCATAGTTCCTCTTATGCTCCTTAAGATTTCTGGACTCATAACAATTGACATGTCCATTTTGAGTGAGGTCTCCACCAAGTCCTTCCTTGCATGCATTTATGCATACCACAAAATTCTCATTTGGGTCAGCAATCTTCAAAATAGGTGCACTAGTAAGTAATTCCTTCAATGAATTAAAATTTTCTTCACACTTAGGTGTCCATTCAAATTTAGTTCCCTTCTTTTTCAAGGAAGTGATGAGATGAGAAATCTTAGATAACCCTACTATAAACCTTCTATAGTAACCATCTAACCCCATAAAATATTTAACTTCTGAAACTTTGTTGGGCGATGCCCATCCTCTAATGGCTTCAATATTCTCAGGGTCTACTGCTATACCATGTTCTAAAATAATGTGCCCCAATTAATGGATATGTTCTTGATTAAAAATAACACTTAATCATCTTGGCATACAATTGATGTTCTCTCAACACTTGTAGTACCAGTCTTAGGTGATGTCCATGCTCTTCCTAAGACTTAGAATAGACAAGTAAGTCATCGAGGAATACTATGACAAACTTATCCAAATAATTTACGAATATACCGTTCATTAAGCACATAAAGACAGTTGGTCCATTGGACAATCCAAATGGCACCACTACAAACTCATAATGCCCATACTTGGTTCTAAATTTTGTCTTATGGATGTCTTCTTCCTTGATTCTTACTTGATGGTATCCTAATCTCAAGTCTATCTTTGAAAATATCTTTGATCCTCTTTGTTGATCAAAGAGGTCATCAGTTTTGGGTAGAGGATACTTGTTCTTTATAGTACACTTATTCAGTTGTCGAAACTCAATACACATTCTCAAGGTTCCATATTTCTTTTTGACAAAGAGTATTGGTTCTCCCCAAGGTGAAACACGTGGGCATATGTACCCTTTCTTCAACAATTTCTCCAAGTGCATTTGTAATTCTTTTAACTCTCATGTGCTCATTCTGTAAGGTGTTTTTGACACCGAGGCAGCTCCTGACACTAGATCAATAGAGAAATATATTTCCCTTTTTGGTGGAAACCTTGGTATTTCTTGGAATACATCTTCAAATTCTTGTAGTATCGATAAATATTCAAGGTTTTGCCCATTTGTCTTTTTTGGCTCCTCCAAATGGGCTGCATACAATTGACACCCTTTTCTAAAACATCTCTTCAGCTGTAATGCTGAAATATCCCTTATAGATTTGGGTCTTGGAACTCCCTTCACAGTGCTCTGTTTTCCATCTCCATCAAGACATGTAAATGTCTTTCTATGACATTTTAGAACATCATGATGATTTTCCAGCCAATCCATTCCAATTATAATATCATAAGACCCCAATGGTATGATATTTAGGTCAACACTAGTTTTCACACCATTAAGACTTATGGAACAAATTTTGACCATATCATGGATTCTCCTTTTGGTTCCAGTGGCTGGTTGACTCAAACTTGATTTCCCAAGATTAATTTTCTCCAAATGTAATATATCCACTATTTTAGGATCAATGTAACAATGAATTTCTCCTGAATCAATTAAACTAGCAACAGACTGACTTATGATCTTACCTTCCACCTCGATCATGTTGGATTGGTATTCTGCTTGTCGATCATCTAAGGTTGCATAATTCCTTCCCATTTCTTCGACTATTGTAGCTTCTTGGATGTTGTGCACATTCTTCACTCTGTCCTTTCTGTGTGAGAAATCCTTGTACAAGTGATATTCTTTGCATCCCCAACACTGGATTGGTGGTCTTCCACTTTTTCCCAAGGAGTCTTCTTTCTTGGAATCATCCTTAGCATATTGATCTTGATGATTTTTATTAGGATCATTTCTATCGAAAGGAGGTTTGAACCCCTTCCTCCTCTGATCAGATTTATCCTTCTTCTTATCTTTCCAATATTTCTGCGTGGACTCTCTGCTCTGGCCTTTATCATACATGTATTATCCTTCTTGATGGCCTCAATCAAGGTCTTGGGATCATCATACCAAATATTTTCTTTATAAAAGGTTGGCAGTCCACTCAAAAACCTATGTATCTTTACCTTTTCATCGTTTTTAAACCCAACATACTTTAAGAACCCCAAGAACTTCTTTTCATACTCCTCTATAGTCATGCTTCCCAGCCTGAGTTCAAAGAACTCATGCATTTTGTTGTCATAAAAATGATCTGAGAGGTACTCCTTCTGGAAATACTTCTTGAATTGCTTCCAAGTGATCCTATTCTCATTAATATGTTCAACTTGCTTCACTTGATCCCACCACATTGAATCTTTCCCATGTAAGTGGTAGGTGGAAATTATGGCTTCTAGATTTGATGAATAGTTGTGAAATTGGAAATATCTCCTGATTCTAAGAAACCATGCTTCAACATCATCCTCCCTTTCTCTTTCACCATCAAAGGATGGTGGATTGAGCTTCCTCATCTCTCCTTGCAAACTATCCACCTCATGTCTCCTTCTTTGGCGCCTAACAGGAGACACCTCTAGACTGCTTAAATAATATTCAGATGCATAAAACGTTCTTGCTAAGTAAGGAGGTGAGTGGTGTCTATGAGCTATGATATCACTTCTGGAATAACCCACTCTTCAACGATCATTTTTTCTTTCATGACACCTACCTTCTTCCTCTTTCTTTGATCCATTTTTGGCTTGACTTTGCAATTGATTTAAGATCTGTAGAACTCCATCATTTATCTGACTTTTCTCCCACATCAGCCTCTTGTTTTCTACCTTGTAGCTCTGCACTTCTATTTTCAAGATCTTCACAGTTTCTAGCAATGTTTCTTGCTCCCCTCGGCCTTTGCATCCGTTGGATTCTGTCTATGCATTGTAATTTCTAGTATTCTGGCCTTCAGCCTCTTTATCGCAGCTGGAGGCTCCCTCACCTTCTTCCATTTCTTCAATACGCATTTTTATCTGATGTGTTTAAATCCCTTAACTATGCAAAATGTGCAAGTGACCATTTTGTCAGATTTAAGCATATGATAAACAAAATTTATCAATAATGCTACATATCCTTTCAACTCGTGAAGAATTCATATAAATAACACTTCCATGTTATCCCTGGGTCGATAAAAAAATTAATTCTGCACAGGTGCTTCCTTCAAACCACTTTCCCAAGTGACCACTACTCGAAACCACGAGCGAAATCCTTCCTAGCACTTTTCTATGCTAGAATTAATATATCGGAGGTTTTGTGGTTGAAAATCAATTGAGGGATGAGATTGAAGGTCAATCGAAGCTCCGAGACTCTGAATTCAAGAGTTCCAGACTATCCACAATATCAACTCTTCCAGAGCACCAAGTCTCTGGACTGCAGGATCTGTTTCCACGTATCTTGTCCCAATCAACGGTTAGGATTTCCTTCGTAGCTCCGGCTTCAGGGATTTCCCAAGCACCTCTCCATAGATCTCCAGGAGTGTTTGAATACCGGAGGTATTCTCCTTCCTCCACGTATCACCTCCTGATCAATGGTGGAGATTAAATCTGGCCTTCGGGAGTTCTCGACCCAAGCAACCTGCACTCAAAATCTCAAGAGTACCAAGTCTTTGGACCTTGGGATATTGCGCCACATGTCTACTGTAATAAATGGTTGAGATGGACTTCAGCCTTCGAGAGTCCTAGACCCCAACTTCTTATTCCATGAATCCTCTAGAGTGCCAAGTCTCCATACTACGGGATCTGCTGCCACATGGCATAAAGTAAGGCACGGACACGTGGCCCCATTTGACGGGTGACACGCATCATATAATAACTAGCACGAACAGTCTAAATTTACGTTGGGGTTCAAGACTTTGGAGGTTTTTCGTTGTTGAACACCACCACACCCCTGGACTGTCAAGCGTCAAATTTACAAACCCTTGCTAATCTTCGTACACGTGTACCTGAATATGAAGGGTCCATATTTACTCCAGAGTTTGGGACTTCGGAGGTTTTCTTCCAATCCTTGACCATCGTTCATAGGAAATCGAAGACTTTCTTTTTCCAGGAAAGAGAAAAACTTTACCAGAATTTGTTGATCCTCAACCATCGGTCATCAGCGATCGGAGATTTTCCTTGGACAATCTTCAACCCTTCACCCAATTCATTGACCCTCGACAATCGATTGTCGACTATTTTTGTTGGCGAACTTCCACAATTAGAATTTTTGACAAAATTACAGGTGAATCCGGGTCGTTGATATCCCGACCAAGAGGATCTTGACCGTTGGTTTTATCCAACTCCCCAAATAAGCGAAATCAATCTCAGACGTTGATTTGGTAATTCCTCCAAACTTTGCAAACATTAAAAATTTTAAAAATTTTCAAGGACGAATAAGGATCGTTGATCCAAATCCGAACACGATCTCAACCATCGATTCTCCAAACCATGCCCATCATTATGGCGGCCATTAAAAATTGAATTTTTGACCTTCATAGTCAAATTTGAATCTGCAACTCCACAAATCAAATCCATTAACTTCTTAGACAATCCTGTAATCATTCAAAATCAGATCTGTTCACAAATTTGGGGGATTTCACTCAAACACTTCCACCATTTTTCTCCAATTCGCACAGATATATATAAATTTGGTAACAGAGAATCTTCTCGATTCACACTTGTTCTGGCCCATAACAGTTCGATGTTTGAACCAGAAGCTCTGATACCAATTTGTAACATCCCCAGCCACCCAATCTGGGAAAATCCACTACATTTCTTCTCTATTACCAAACTGTAACATACCCAACCTCCCACAAGACGACATGCCACACCAAGAACACACCTCTTGGTTGATTTGGAGACTCTTATAACACTTAATTAATAAAGAAGCATGAAATACATACATTCAATGATCAAGATTCATACCACAAAGACATGCACAACATTAACTAGCAAGCATGCATATTATAGGTACAATCTCAGGTATAATAATTTGATACACAGTGGAAATAAATACATAAGCAAAGGAAACCATAATAGAGAGAACTTAGCTTTTATAAAACAAGACACCAATTGGCTGCAGACAAAGGAAATTCCACCCAACCATAGACATTGTTGTTCTAATTCTCAACAACAGTGTCACCCCTGAGCCAGGGCTATGAATCCATAAGGAGGGTTCTAGAGTGTTACTTGGCTTCCCAAACCAGTCAATACTCAAGCTCTCATGGGATTCTCCAGCACTCACAGGCTTCTCTAGCGCTCACAGGCTTCTCCAGCACTCACAGCAATCCAAGTACCCAGTTCTCTTCTACCCAGCCTACACCACCCAAGAGAATAGACCTCCACCCTTCTTTGCCACGCAGTCCCTTAGGAAGTTCCTCTCCATCCAGGGCTCTAGTGTAGCTAGTCCAAAATATCTATGTTGGGTCTCTCATGACTCGTAGCTGTGATCAAAGTTGATCATAGGCCAAGCATCTCAGACATGCAGGCCTCAAATCATGGCTGGACTACACCAACAATCTCTATAGCCAACAAAATTGTGGTTGCTCTTCAGCATTTCTCATTCCTTTCTCAAGCCAAGGCACCAAAATGAGGAAAAATGAGTGAGTGAAGGAATGGATGGAGTGAAGACTCCACAAGAGAGGATGAACAATGAATAAAAATGGGTGAATGAACGTGTGAGGTGACCAACAACGGTACCAAAATGGGAATGAGAGTGAGAGAGAGAGAGAGAACGAACCCCTTCCACGGATGAGGGACAAGTTTTTGTAATTCGTGGGGATCAATAACCTCTTGGCCTCCCCCCACGAGCTCACATAATTAATCCCCCCCCCCATTACAAAAAATGGGTAATATAAAATAAATAAGCACTTATCCCCTAAATCCCCTTCTCTTGTGGAATCATATCCCCCTATAACTCTAGTCCTTGTCTGTCTAGTAGCCAACAATGTATTTATTATTAATAATGATAAAAAATTACATTTCTTAGGCACACTATCCTTTTAATAATTGTTTGGTCACTCTGGCCTCTCAATAATGTAACAATATATTATTTAATATGGGGGCTCAAAACCTAGGGTGTTACACTCTTCTTGATGAGTCTTTGTTTATTATCAGTACATTTGACCCCTGGTATGGAGATATCACCTTGTATGTTAGGAACCAAATATCAATATAGCATAGAAAAACCTCAAAATAAGTACTCAACACCTTGAAAAAGACATAAATTCAGATAATAAGCCTCTTCGAGGGGGAAACCTCCTTATTCCCACATAAATGTACAGTTCCAAGATGATTCCAAATGAAAATGTCTCCTTGGTATATATAGGAGACTAGCAGGTATAATTACAACTAATGGAATAAAGCCGACATAAATAAAATAACATTACTAATGTAATATGCCCCACTTAAGGGGTAATAAGCCAATATGATGCAGGAGCATCGCTCACTCAATCAAGCCAGCCAGCACGAGGAGGCAAAGGAACAGCTGGACAGCGCCAGCATTCAAATTTTGAAACATTGAAATATGGTTGCGCCAAACATTAAATATTGATGTGATGAAGCGCACTTTATATATGTAACGAACCTTGAGCGGATAAGCTCTCGTCCTTAGGTAGCTGAGGCATTTACTTAGATTTAATGCAAGTAGATAGAATAATTAATTGTAGATTAGACAGTTTAGCTTTCGAGAGGGAAAACGGAGTATAGACACCCTCCCTTGTATCATTGTAACATAACATTCATCAAGCATTAGCATTAGAGAAGGAGAGAGCAGAGCAGGGAGAGTTGTGAAAAACTTCCATGTACAGATATTGAATTAATAGGAAAAGCCCTGATTCAATTCCATGGATGTGTTTGAGCTCTGTGTGTTGTTGATATTATGCTTTTGCATGTTTGCTTCCTTTTATGCTTATCTTTTATATGTTGCGTATGTGATCGCATATCAGGTTCGAAACCTGAGGGATGAGTGAATGAGTTTCAATTGTTTCTCTGCTTAGGCCAGGAGATTCCTGCATCGAGTGCAGTTTAATACCTCCGCATAGAGTGCATCGAGGAGGCTAAGTAGTTGAACCTTTGTTCTCACTTCATTCAGAATTGATTTGAGAGATTTCGAGTCGTGCAGGTGAGTGCAGATCGAATTTGAACCTCAGTAGCAAGTCTGAGGGAGGAAAGAGTTGAAGTTGTTGTAGGCGTGAACTCGCAAGACTCAAAAGACTTCAACACTTGGAGAGTGTTTGAAGGTTGAAGAGTGAGCAGAGTGCGTGAAGATTTCTCTAAAGAGAGTCAGGGGGACGAAGCTCAGGAGGGACAACTCCTTTTAGTCCGTTGAAGAAATCGACCCCGCAGAGGTCGTACAGGACGAAGGTGGTGGAGCAGAGATCTCTTCATAGAGGAAGAGAATCGGCGACTTGGGAATCGTCGTGCAGGCTCACGAAGTCCCGCGGATCGTTGGATCTGGGAGAAGGAGCGAAGTGGTTAACTCTCAGGCGCTGGGAGAATCATTTGCCATCGCACGTCGGCGAATCAGGGTTTCGGCGTTTGTTACCCGAGGGTAGTGCCGCGAGCCTTGCGATACCGCGAGGTCCGATCTCCCGATATTCGAAAAGGAGATCGCCAAGAAGGCTGTGGGTAAGAGACTCCCGAGGGAGCTGGAAGAGCTTGAGCTCTTCGGGCCGAGGGTTGTAAAGGTCCTGGTGGTGCGACCGTCCACTGAGGGGCAGGTTGCGTCAGAGTGGTATCAGAGCCTGAAGTCTTGTCTGTATATTGCGGGTGAGAGAAAAGAAGGAGAAAGAAGAGCACTCTTATACTCACGACTTGCATCAGAGTGGTATCAGAGCCCAGAAAGGGAAGGAAGTTCTCTTTGTTCAGGTAGCAGAGGGAAGCAGATTTCAAAATGCCGCCCAGGAGAGAAAGGCAGTCTCCTGATCGTGAGGACAGGGACGCCCGAAGGAGGGGTAGACAAGCAGGGAATCTGGCAGGAAATGTAGAGATGGAGCATCAGATACGAGATCTCAGAGTGAGACTCGAAGATATGGAGACCACCCAGAGGTGTGGAGCCGACGCAGGAGAGTTCAGCGATCCTGATATTGAAGAGGAAGCTGGACATGACACCGAAGAAGTCTCGGAAGAAGATGCTTCGACCGAGAGGTTGATTAAAGCCATTTCGAGGATGAGCTCGAAGACGAAGATGGACATTCCCATTTATGAGGGAAGTCTAAATGCTGAGGAGCTGCTGGATTGGATCCGAGCGCTCGACACCTACTTCGATTATGAGGATATCGAAGAGGATAAGAAGGTAAGGCATGCCGTCACGAAGCTGAAAGGACATGCAGCCTTATGGTGGGACGAGCTGCAGGCAGACAGACGTTCCAAAGGAAAACAGAAGATCAAAAGCTGGGATCGGATGATTGCCAAGATGAAGGAAAAATTCATTCCGAGAGACTACCAGATCACACTGTTCAGGCGCATG
>ML776928.1:355238-398989 GCA_009831015.1 Picea engelmannii
TGCAACCTTTGAATGAGAGTCCACACTTTTTCATCATTCTTCCATTCATCCCTTGCTTCTATTATCCAATCGGGTTGGATGATCGAGATAGCACAGAGAAAGGCCTCAACATCTTCATCCTTTCTTGAGAGTTCATCTGCCACGACATTTTGCTTCCCCTTTTTATAGACGATTTCAAAATCATAACCTAATATCTTGGTTACCCATTTTTGTTGTTCTTCTAAAGATAGTCTTTGTTCCAAGAAGTATTTAAGACTATCATGATCTGTTTTGACCTTGAAGTTACTACCTATTAGGTAAGGACGCCATTTCTTCAATGCATGTAGTATTTCCATCATTTCCTTCTCATAAATGGGTTTGTGTAAGTCCTTTCCCTTGAGTGGTTGACTTTCAAAATCCAAGGGCCTTCCTTCTTGCATTAGGACAACACTAATTCCATTTCCTGAGGCTCAATTGGCTCTGTAATTGAACCCTTTTTCTTGAGATTTATCAATTGGCTAAAGAAGGTATTGCTCCTTGTATCCTCATAGTGTGCTATCATTTCTTCCGTGAAAATTGTCAAAGTGATGAGTGATTTGCGAGAACAAAGCCATCGATACCATACAAATTGATTGGGTTCTAAATATAAAGAGACAATTCGTACCTTTTGTGTATGTGGCACATTATGTAGATCAAAGAATTGCTCCATCTGAAGTATCCATGTGATTGGGTCCTTGCCATCAAACTTCCTCATATCGATCTTAGGAACGTGGTTGGTCTTCAACCCAAAGTTGGAATTTCTCCATTCTTGATTCACCTTCCTTGTGTCCTCATCATGAATTTCATGGGATACATTTTCACTTTCACGTGTCCTCTCTATTATGAAATTTTTGAATCATTCCATGATCTCCCCTTTTAAACCCTCCATCATCTCTTATAGTTCATCTTTTGTTACTGTCTTCTTTTGTAAATCATTTATGTCCCTACGCATTTCTTCACCTTCATCAAGAGTCCATGTAGGATTATCTGGAGGCTTATTTGGTGTAGAAATTCCCTTTTTGGGTGGCATATTGGCCAAGTATCACTTTTGAACCTTGATTTTCAGGTGGTTCTGCTAGACAATATTTATTCTGTTGTATATCCAAAGTTTCAGCCCTTCTAGGTATGAAACTTTTTTTTTTTGTAGTTCTTTGATATTTCTTCTCTACAATGCCATAGGTCTGATCAAAATTGGATGTGCCAAGTGGAATTTACGGTAACCTCCCCACAACTTGTTGATTTTTGGCCTTTCTGGGAGATGCCACTTGTATAGCTGCCCCACAAAAAATAATTGATATAAAATTTTGAAACTCATACCAGAAATACTATAGACTGTACACTATCCAATGCAACCAGTCTCACTCAATTTGGATACCCTAGGAAGAAGTTATGATTGTTTTACTTGGAACACCTTCTTGAGACTAGTCAATAGGACTAGTCAGATACCTTATCTTCCATAGTGTATCTAAAAATGTAATATGACACAGAAGCTGAAATGTTTACCACAGATACCTTACTAATTTATGTGAATATCCTCTAGATTTCAGGGTCTGAAACGTTACAGAAAACATTTTATAGAAAAAATTCTGCAATGACTTAGTTCAGTATGATTCCAGAACCCTATCTTGCATAGGTTGTATCTCTAAAATTATAAGGCCTCAGGAGATGAAATTTTAACCCAACGTACCTTGATCTGTCTACTAAACATCCTCCAAGCTTCTCCTTTTGAAACATTGTAGAAAACAAGTTATAGTGAAAATTCCAAGGTGTCTCAGATGTAATAGCGAAACCCCAAGACCTTGAGCTCTGATACCATATGTTAGGAACCAAATATCAATATAGCATAGAAAAACCTCAAAATAAGTACTCAACGCCTTGAAAAAGAGATAAATTCAGATAATAGGCCTCTTTGAGGGGGAAACCTCCTTATGCCCACATAAATGTACAATTCCAAGATGATTCCAAATGAAAATGTCTCCTTGGCATATATAGGAGACTAGGAGGTATAATTAAAACTAATGGAATAAATCCGGCGTAAATAAAATAACATTACTAATGTAATATGCCCCAATTAAGGGGTAATGAGCCAATATTAGGGCTTAACATTGTATCTCCAGACTCAACGTTTTCAGCCTAAACTTTCACAGAACGATTATCATTGTATTCGTCATCATGACTGTCATTATGTTATCACCGATGAAAATTTGTATCTCCACAACATTGATTCCCTCTTAAGACCTTGTCTCACTTATGATGAAGTTGAACTTGTCTTAAATGATTGCCAATTTGGAGCATGTGGTGGTCATCTCTCTGGGATGGATATAACCCAAAATATCTTGCGTGTTGGATATTTATGTCCTTCTATATTCAAATATTGTATTGATGCCATCAAGAAGTGTCCTCCTAGCCAAATTTTTCATCCTAAAAAGTGCTCTCCCCCTGCTTTGTTACACCCAGTCATCGTTATTGGCCCTTTTGAAAAATGGGGCATATATTTGATGCAATGTAAGCCTACCTCAGCCAAGGGGCATAGTTACATTATTGTTTCCATTGATTAGTTCACTAAGTGGGTCAAGGCTATGCCTAAATTTTTAAATTATGGCAAGATTGTTGCACTATACTTGTTCAATCACATCATCTCTTGATTTGGAGTCTCGAAATCCATCATTACTGATCATGATTCACATTTTTGTAATCATATGATGGATGAATTAAGCAAAAAATTAGGTTTTCACTACGAAAATCCATCTCCTTACTACCCTCAAGCCAATGGAAATAAATCTAACTGGCATCTTAATATTTTCTAGACCTTTGGGCTTACAAGCTTTACTCCTTTTCAATTAGTTTATGTCTTGGAAGCAGTGCTTCCGATTGAATGTGAAATTTCATCATTTCAATTAGTCGTAGAAGTGTTTCCAAATACTACTACCGAAGAAGAATTATTTTTATACCTTATGAAACGTGACGAGACTCGTCGAGATGCCGATATTGCTAATGAAATGCATAAAAGGCATGCCGAACTCCAGAACGATAAGTATGTTTGACCTCATGCTTTCCAAGAAGGTGACCTAGTTTTAGTCTACGATCAAGACCACAATAAGCTAGGAGAAGGAAAATTGGATCCCATGTAGCATGGTCCTTATGTTGTCAAGCGTGTGCTACAAAAAGGGGCTTATGATTTAGTTGATTATGATGGGATACCTTTTAAGGATCCACGAAACGGGCTCTATCTTAAGAAGTATTATGCATAGGGGCATCCTAGTGTGGCGTTTTGTATATATGTACCATTTTTAATGATAGTTTGGTGTGGTGTGCTTTAAACTTTTGCGTGAGGATTTTTATCCTTGGCTACTGATTTTTCTTCGTGCTTGGATGAACAAATGTCAGTTCTTTTCCATGTAGACTTTGGATTCATGGATGGTGCTAGAAGACATACTCGGAACCTGGCTTATGTGGTTTGGACCATCTATTACTTTGTCGATGAATTGGTGAATTCAGGGGGAATGTGCCTTGGTATTGTGACCAACAATATTGCAGAATATCATGTGATAATTGGTTTGTTGATTGAGGCCTCTTACGTTGGTATTTCCTATATAATAGTTTACCTTGATTCCCAACTCGTATTTTGTCAGCTTAACTGTGTTTATTCTATTTGTGACCATTTTTTGTTGTGTCTGTCTTTGAGGATTCGTCGTCTTGAAAGGTTATTTGATTACGTTGAATACAGACACATACCAAGGGAATTTAATGTTATCATTGATTATTTAGCTAATTATGTGATGGAATGGCATCTCACACATAGATAAACATGTAAAAACACAAAGAATTCACTAAAATACACAATGAAAACCATGCGATAGGTAACCAAGGAAAAAATTCATATATATGTATATATATATATATAGAAAAAGTCTGTCACAACTGTCCAAAAAAGGTACAAAGGGCCAAAATTTGGGCTACAAGGCCTGTACATCATACGTCATCTCAAAAGTAGACTAATTTTTATGGGAACTCTACTAGTTGTCCCCTCCTACATGATGGTCCTCATAATAGACCACTACTCTATCCACTCGACGTAGTAGTTGGCTCATCCCAACAAATACCCATGCCACATGCCTTTGTAGGTGTCTAAGAACATCTAATATATGCATAGGAGGAACTCCCATGGTCAACCCTCTAAGGTTCCAATCTACATCACAAAGCTCTTTGTCCTCCTCCTCCTTCTACTGAATCTAGATCATAGGAGCCTCTCTACAACGGGCTAAGACTAATAAACCATCTGGTCATGTTGGTCCTTTATCTACAATACGATATGAATCTTGATTAGAATCCTTTTTCCACCAAAAAAAATGCATAAGAACTTAAATTTTATAATAATAAAAAAGTGAGTATGAGATCATGAAAACCTACTATGTCCCAATGTTCCCCCTCGGGGAGAACCAAAACATCATTTCCTCTAAAATCCACGCTAGAATAAGGAAAATTCTTTATCATTGGGATTTTCTTCCTCCACCATGTGAAGAAGTATTCGTCAAAGGAAAAAATTGTTGGTCCCTCACCCAGTCTAGGTGAGAAGCTTGTCAATTTCTCCATTTGCGGCTCCATGCTTGGATGGTCTGGCAGTGGAATCTAAGGTTGAAATGGGGGGACTCTCTCCAATAAGAATGAAACAATCAATGAGCCATAACCAAATTGTTTTTTGTTTTTTTTTCGATTCTACAACGTGTGGTTTGATCTTTCAAGTTCACCAAGACACCCTCACACAAATTATATAGTTATGGTTCCATGCATTCCACCGCATACGCCATTTGCGAATTTGTAATGAAATGTGTGGTTTTTATCCCAACCAATTTTGATATAGTGAATGCAACTATATGCAATGGTCGACCCTTGATCTCCTTGATCGGGATTTTGACGCTAGTCTTGTGTACCCCTTTCCTGCAATAGGTAGCAATGTATCCTTCAGTGGGCATCTGAGTGCTTCTTGATCTGGCCAAAGAGATGGGAGCCCCTCATTTCAACACCCCCATTAAGAAGTAAATTTCCTCCACCTCCATCTCCAATGGATGGGGTCCACATATGGATTAGATGTTTAATCAACGTCAGTTATTTTCTCATATTTGCACTTTAAATAACTTCAAAAGCCCGCAATTCCGCAAATATGAAATATTGTTTGTGTCTTGTAGAGCCACATTATCATCTGTCTTGTGTTCTCTTTCTTTCCACTCTAGAATCTTGTCAATATCACCTACAAAGCATATAAAACATCATTAATAACAATTGGCAAGAAAACCCCTCTTTTATGTTAGCTAAACCTCTCAAACATTTTCGGTTTTTGTGTTGGATGCTCCCTATCTGTTCATTATAGGGCATCCAACCTCTTCCTGTAGTGATAGAGGAGCATCCTGGACACCCCCCTCAACACTACAGGGGAGATTCCATCTTCGGGCACAAATCAGAGCCCTAAACCAGCCCCAACCCACTTAAAAACGCACTGAAATGAAGAAAAAAGGGGATGAAATGAAAGAGGAAGATATGAGAACTTACCTAGATCAAACATAATTATAAATCATCCATTGGATCTTCTGCAATCAACACCTGAAAATCATTCAGAAAAGGAGGAAAAAACACCAAATTTTACAAAGCAAGGTGAAAATGAATTTACCTTTTACTCATTTGGTCATTTTAAACTCATTTTCATGACCCATTTTGACCTTGGATTAAGTATTTTTAATTATTTTTATATTAATATTCCCTATAATGAGTTATTTTCATCATTTTTAATGGGATTTCTAACCTTTTTTTTTCGGGTGAGTCATGTTTCTTTCAACATGAATCCTGGAGATTATTTCATAGGATGATCTTAGTGCTCGAGAGAGTAGGTTTGACTTTTTCAAACTCTCTAAACATCATTAAAAATCCATCTTTTGTTTTTTGTTTTATCTCTTTTTCAGTTTCGAAAGACTAGTGGACGAAAAAGTAACCCTTAGGAGTCTCCTTTAAGCTCTTTTCAAACTCCCTAAAATTGATAAGATTGTCGAGTGATCTTGTTGTCTTTCATGCTCGTTAAAGTGAATTAGAAATCACATCTAGTGGGTGGTATTTTATCTCTTTTTCGGTCCCATTAGGCCATTTAAAAAAAAGTAACACCTTAACCGCTTCGGTTAGGCGAGTTATCCTAGGTGTCGTTTTATACTTTTTCGGACCCTGGAGACTAACTTTATGAAAATGTATATTATGGAGCCTTATTTATGGAATATTTTTCAGACTCTCAAAATATGAAAATACCATCGAGTTTTCCTTTTCTAGACTTGTAAAACTAAATAGTGAAGGACCCTTTTGGGACCGAGCATCTGTTATCCTCCTCAAGCCTGTTAAAAAATAAAGAGGTACTCATCCATCATGATGGGGAATTTGGGAAATAGGTTAAGTTCTTTATGTTTCCCTTGAACATGGAACTTGTCTACATTATGTCACACAGTTGGGTAATCATCTTGTCTCTGCACCATTTGAATCTCATGCATCGTCATACTATTTTGACTCCTTCAGAAGAGAACCTCTGGCTGGCATAACATTATGTGTGTCATCTTACTCTTTCGAATCCTTCGAAGAGATCCATTGGTTTTCATCACATCCTAATATATTTCAATCATTATTTGTTGAGTCAATGTTTCCAAATAATTCATTATGCCACGCAATGTTCAAGGGAAGTCAACCTATTCATTTTTGTTCTTGTGTCAGTCCATGCTCTTATATATACCATCTCAAATCACTATCCTTTTTTGTGTCGATGATGGGGGAATTATCATAGCCCTCCTTTGATGAGTATGTTCTTGTTGACTCCAACACATTATCCAAAAACTAGACTTAGAAACTAGTCAGTACCTTGGTACATGCATGCCTCAATGGTAGGTTTCCTCACTGGTGAAAGTTGGTTTACATGATTGACTTCTGATCGATTGATTCCACGAATTTTCGACTTTAGATCATCTATTCACATTTGATCGAATGTACTCAAAGTGCCTTGGGATTCATTTTCATCATTGGTGATTTCCCTCTTATTTGTTAACAGTAAAAATCATTGACCGGTAATCAAGTGGTTTATACCATGTTCGATGCCAAGACATCCATTCACATGGCTAGATTTGTACTATTTGGGATCAGGTTTGAAGACCTTGGGGAGGACTTTTCAACAACACTCATTTTTCTTTTTAATCTCCCCAAGTTGCAATGGGGAACATTTGATACATATACTGTCACTTAGATCCACATTATATTGATTCATGGCTATGTTATTATCATATCATAGATCCACTATGTACTTTTCATGGCTACGACTTGTTTGAGTCATGGAGATATGGATCCACATTGTATATCTTGTGGTTATGTCCTTAGTCAATACTATCATGGATTCAGAGTGTATTGGTCAGTGGCCATGCCTTGATTTCATATTATTATGAGTATGGGTATGCCTACCTTGGGGATGACATATGTATATTGATAGATGTTTGTTTTTACTGACAGGTCTTCCTACTTCAGTGCCTTGACTCAAGAATTCTTGCAAAGTGTTTCAACCATTGTTTTCAATTATGACCTCACACTTTGGGGGACATATGTTATACACCCTTTTGTCACTTTTCTAAGTGTCACATATCACTTCTTTAAGTGTCGCATCTCACTAGGATAAGTGTCACAATTGTGAATACACTCTTTTATCGCATCACCAGTTTCCATCAATGTCATGCTTCATTCTACCTAGCGTCATCCCTCTTTTCTCGCACTTTATTAAATTTCACAACCATGATACCATGCAAGAATGATACATTATGTTCCCCACTTTAGTTAAAGGAGAAAGACATCACTTCCAAATCCAAATTTGTATCATTTTCCCTAAGTCTTGGCTATGTTTGACGATGGACACTCCCTTTCCCACTCTGGAGGAGAATCCATACCCTTGACATAGTGTTAGGGGAGCATCCTGGATGCTTTGTATCTCTCTGGGGGATCGTCCATGTTGATTAGGACAAATTCCATAAATCTAGTAGGATTCTTCGAGAATATTGTGGATGGTTCTTGGGTTGTTCACCTTGTTTTGTATGATATTTGGTTCAACCTTATTCCTTTCTATGATGGGAGAGTTCATAACCATGGAGATAAGATCAATCCTAACCTAATCCCATAAATACTCAACCATCATCCCCTAATTATCCTAGTAGTTGGCCCCTCCTAATCCTATATAGCTGGGACCATTTGAGGGAAGAAGGGGAGAAGAAATCATTTGGAACATCGGACCTTTGATCTTGGAAGAGACTCAAGAGAGATTGTTTTTGGGGAAGAAACCTTTGCTCCCAAGTGAAAGATCTCAAGGGATGAAGAGGAATGTTGGAGGATTAGCTTCATCCTATCAGGTTGTATATTTATTTTAATGCAATATAACTTGCATGTTTCTCTACCTGTTATGTTCATTTCTTGTCTCATTTTCCAAGTTTACTAGACTAGTTATCATCTCCTAACCTTGGATAGAAGTAGAGAAGGTTTTTTCTTATTTCTCGCATGATTATTTGTGGAACTTGGAGCTTGAAGTTGGATCTCAATCATCAGGGACAAGGATTATAACCGTCGAAAACAAGGTACACTCATTCTACATCTTTTCCCTTCCTTCTCGTTGTATGAAACAAAGAACATAGGACTAATTGATTTAGAATTCAGATCACCATTTGTTAACATCTATCTCGATCGAAATGAACCTGATTGAGGGGGATTTCACTCTGTCCACAGGAGAAATATTTCACCACACTCACGCAGGAGTTCACTCTTCAAGATTGACAACCTATCTCTTCCATTTTCCAGCTCCAATTCAGTCCAGTTACACTCTAGAGTTATCCCTCCATGGCTACACCAGCTCCAAGATATATTTAGTGATCTCCCTTTTCTTTTCCATTCCCCCAAACTTGGTGTCTGTAAATTTTTTGTCCCAACCCATACAAATTTCCTCTCTTGTGGCTTTCCTTTCTTGACTCACACTCTTCCCCAAGCTGATTTTACTCGACCGGCATGTGCCTAATAACTCTGGGATGTGACCACTCACACCCACCCTCTTACATGTATTCAATGATTGGATTTGGGAACACTTAATCAAAAGGATGTGACCTCTCACACCCACCCTCTTACATGTATTCAATGATTGGATTTTGGAACACTCAATCATAAATTGGAAGGTTCATATACAATTAGCAAGTTCAGGAAAACGGGTTGAATTGATGTACATGGGTAATTCCCCCTTTGACCCCTCTCGGCCATTATCCTAGACACTTCCTTATCATGTGGATTATTTCATCCCCCATGTCTTATCCATGTCCCCTTAGTATATGGCATCACATTTTTTATTATTAAAACGCTTAAATATAATTCACATATTACATCTCTTGACCGTAGTCACATTAAATCAATACATGCTCTTCACCCAAACACATCAACTCACCAGCCTAATTCACATTTATACAATTACATTACAATTCATAGGGATTAGAACTGGGGAGGTTACAGAAAAGGATCATGTACACAAGCTAAGTTCAAACTCTTGTAATCCACACAGACTCTTATATCGTCAACACCTTTCTTACTCTGTATTACAATATGACTAATTTACTTAGCCTCATCCACAGGGAATATTAACCCAGCTGCAAGCATTCTATCAATATATTTCTTAACATTTTGCTTAACTCTTAGATTCAGGTAGTATGGTTTGTGTTTGATTGGCTTTGCATATATATTCAATTCTCTCTTGATCTCTCCTAAGTCTCCCTTGATCCCTTTTATCTCTGAGAAAATTTTAGGAAAAAGATCTTCATACTCCCGCAACAGAGCCTATATTTTTTTCTTAGTTTGTTCATCCCAATAATATCCTATAGATTCTATCTTAGGATGTTCTTCAATTTTGATATTCACTTTCTGCAACTTGATAGGCCGAGCATATGAGTTGTTGGTATCACCTGATAGGGTATCCTTAAATTCTCTTGTTCCTAAGGATTCTTTGAAGGTTAAATGCATGAGCTCCCCTAACTCCTCAGGATCTCCAGGGTCCTTGTCAACTTTGCTACAATCCATAGGTATTCTCACAAGAGATGGGTAAAAACTATACTCAAGAAAATGTCCATGCTCGATACATATTGTAAGTGGATGTTTAGGATTAAATTCATGGATGATTTTAGGGGCTAAATTTCGCTCATGGCCTAATTTTCCATGGTTTTTCCAAAAACGAGATTCACTATTTTAAAAATGATTCGCCCAAATTCTATAGGATAAAATTATTTTACCTTAAAAATCACCAAAGTTTTATAAAAACTATATAAAATCCTTAGAAAATTGAATATTTTTACGAAAATATCGCCAAACATTTATAGTTGGCATATGAAGGATTAGTAAGATTCGTCAAGGTTTCTACATTTTAAAATAAATTTCCATCCTTAAAATCATCCCTGATTAAATTCATTTCTAAACAACATTGTCTTAATTTTTTGCAGTACAATTGTGATTTATGAAGACTTACCAAAAAAACAGAATTCATGGGAGAACTAACTCTGTAGTACCTTCCATCACGTAATTTATCATCGAGTCTCCTTGTGTACGTACCAAGATTTTGGAATTGTGCCTAGCGAATAGAATTTGGAATTGTGCCCAGTGAATGGAAGAATTGATGTGGCCACAGATAAGAGGGAATTTGAAAAACTTTCCATACTTTTAAAAAATGTTCAATGTGCTTAGTTTAGTCATCCAGATATCATATATCTCCAAGGATAGCAACTGAGTCTTATTCTTCTTATATTTACCACAATGGTCTACTTGTGTTAGCAAAAGAAAACGATGTTGTATAGAAAGATCGACTTCATTCCGAGACGACATAATTCTTTTATGAGTATCCCACCACCTGGCTAGAGAAGAATTAAAATCTAGTTCAAGTGTTGAGATTCATTGTTCTGTCACAACCTTACCCTCCATATAAATGAGAAAAATATGCATATCTAAGGTACCAGCATAAGTTGGATACTAATAGATTTCCGTTCTAATCCATATTACTAATATGACAAACATGCAATGCCTCCAGAAATTCTCATACTAACCTTGTTTCCAATCATTGAATGTTGCTTCAGAATTTTCATATGTTGACTGGACACTCCTCAAACTAATTGATTCATCAATAGTGGTATTGATGTAATTGACTCTTTTCCATGCAATGAGAGCATATAGTTGACCGATGATGTCTACCTCCAAATTCTCATCTCTTGGTTTAGTGTATCGTGGACCTTGATAAGGATCTAGTGGTTGAGTGACCTCCATGCTACCAAACTTGAAATTCATAGTTTCCTTCTTAAGATCATTGACAACATAGTTTTCATAGGCCCATTCAATTCCTAAAAACGTTGGATAGGGATTCTTCTACCCCATTATATCAATCACATCAAAATCATCTACTATTTTGAAACCAACCAAGTCTACTTCAACATTTTGCAGCCCTCCCATGGGATAAATGAAATATTGATTCACCATATGAAACTAAATAGGGGAATAGATGAGCTTGGGTTTTCCCATTTCTTCCAAGGTTTTATTTGGAAATATATTAACGACAGAGCCCAAATCTAAAATAACATCTCTGATATCATAGTCATTGATATGAGCATTCAACATGAACTATCTTCTAGTTATTATTTTTCTTCTCTGAACTCTACTTGCATTATTTTCCTAAAGGTTGGTGGAAATAAACTCCTTTGGGTTTCCTTCATCTCTCAAGGACATATTGATTGTGTTCCATGACTTCTCACTTAGTTGTTCAACATCCAAAATATCATAAAATAGTTGAAGATAAATATTGACAACCTTATGTGACTTACCTGAGGATTCCATCTAAGTAATTGATTCTCTAGCAACCTGCGACAACTGAGGATTCAGTTTATAACCTGCTTCTACAAATGTGGGCATTGGAGGACTAGGAATCTACCTGAACATTTCTACTGCATTCTTAAAGAATTATTTCTACTTTACAAGATCATATTTGGTATTTTCTGGTACATCCTTTTGAATTTGTATTTGATTAGGGCTCCCTACATCAACACCATTCTTTGTTCCACCTATGGTGACAATATTAATATTAGGTCTATCTCTTTCAACCATAGATCTAGGTTTGTAATTTATCATATCGGTACCTCTCTTCCTGGCATGATCTTCCCATTTAGAAATAAGGTATGGATAGTCTTCTATAGCATGGGTTTTATTCTTGAAATGTGTGCATCGAGGTCATATAAGAAGTGTAAATTCTCTCACCAAGTGTCCTTTATCATCACAATTGTAACAACGAACTGTTCCTCTTATTCCATATCGTCCACCTCAGTATTCTCCTCCGCATCCACAACCCCTTCCATGTCTTTGAGGTCCTTCATTGACACTGAATGCAGATCGATCTAGATTTTTCGCAAGTGCATCCAGATCTCTGCACTGATTAGTTTTCTAGGAGGGTGAAATGCATAATTCATAATACACGGTGTTCAATGCAAGTGTGTACTTTTGTAAAATTGGATGATGCCTTGGATAATTCCCATGACTTTTGCAGATCTCTCAATGCTTGACACTTTGACTTCCTTGATTATTTGGGAAGGCATAGTAATGAACAGGACCATGAAATAGCACTACAAGAACAACCTGCGCAACTCCTCCCACTGGCCCTACTAGCGGAGGAACCATATTAGAGGGCCCCATACCCCTTAATCTCAGACATTCATTTTCCATGTGAACTTTTGTGTAACAACCTATACACCAAACTTTCGGTTGACCTACTTTAGGAAGGGTCAATTCTTGAATTTTTTTAGTTAATGTAGATATTTGACCCTAAAATTGCACAATATTAGCATCTTCAAGAGGCCTCATGACTCTTAAGTTCCATGGATAACCTGCCATAGCCTCGATCTTCATAACTTTCTCCGGTGCTTCACCCAAAGTAAATATCCTTTGTTGATTTAAATGGAAATAGGTTAAAGGTAACATCCCCTTAATAAACCACTCTCTGATGATCCTCATGGATAGGGTTGGATAGCTTCCTTATTGCATCTTTGAATCTCTGGTTGTATTCCCAATCAGATTCACCGTCTCTTTGCTTTATCTCCCACAACTCAGAGAGAGTTTGTTTCTCTTGTTGTGGTAACTGAAATTATGCTATAAACCTCTTCTTCACCTACATAATCATGTAGGATTTTAAATAGAACACTTCCATGCTAAACCTAACAAAAGAGAGGAAGAAATAATTAAGCTACAAATCAAAAGACAAAGCAAACACAGAATACAAAAAGATTTTACCTTGTAAACCCAAATGGGAAAACCAACATTCTTTTAGTGTCTTGTTCTCTTTTTGTATTATTCATTCATAATAAAAGGTTACATTCCTATCATTGGTCCATGCCTAAGACACAATCAACATCATACTTTCTTTCTTTAAACAAGGACAACTTTGTAGCCAATTTGTCTTACATCTATATGACCAACAAACTACTGCTAAAATATTAGCATAAAGATCAACTTAATATGAATACAACACTCCTTATTTATAGGATTTGCAGTTGGAAAAAACATAAACAAAGGAGCCCAAAAACGGTTACAGATCTACGCAGATCATTGGCTACAAATCCCGTAAATCTCAGAATTTTGTTACAGTCGACTACAAAGTTAGATTACCATTTGGCCTTCATTCAGTATTCAGTTAGTTTCCACTTGACCTCCTATCAACCTCTTTTCGGTTGACCTCTTCAACTTGTTTTCTATTAATTCGACTTTGAATTTTCCTGGTCAATCCACCTCGACCTTCAATTTTCACTTCCAATCGATTCACCTTGACTATACTTTCACCACAATGTTATGGGATTTTTACCCTGTGACCTTGGGTCTGCGTAACAACATAGCCTAACCATATTTAAAAGACAAACCCTACCCTCACACATACAAACTCACAATAAAAATAACTACTTGGAAGAGAGAATATAATACCTCACACCTTGTATCCAAACATTTGATGTAGGTCCTCGCTCGCGACCTTTGATTTGCTCATGATATTTGCATGTACCAACCTACAAAAGGATATCAAGTCTATACTATAACAAGGTAGTTATGAAATCAAGTTATACATGTAATGTGAAAATTCAAATATGTAAAGAAAGTTAACATATATAAATGGATTGAACAAAATTACACATATATGGAGGGAAAGAGAACTCTTTTATTGAAACAATATAAGTAGGCAGTTACAACCTAACTTTAACTGCTGACATTGCCTTGAATCCAACCACCCAGGTTCCTCCACTAGACCCTTCAAGCATCAACTCAACAAAGTGGTTCTTCCTTAAATTACCCAGAAGTGATAGGAATAAACCCTACGGTCGTACATGAGATGGGAAGGAATGTTGGAAAATAGGTTTCCAGGATGCTACTCATAGGTTTAAGGAATAGGGAAGCTTGCAAATCGTCAGAATAATCTTTCACTAAGGTTGTCTCTCCTTATCCATATCCCCATGGGTTCTTGTATACCATCCTAAATATGTTTAGATGGTTATATTTTGTTGTGTATAAGACAATGGAAGTTTGGGAAAGGGACAAACTGAAAACCCTGCCCAAAAATGTGGAATATTTTTATTTTTTCACAAAATTGAGGGTATACACAATTTTCACATGGGTGAATAGCGTATGACAACAAAAGTGTTGTTTTTTGGATGAATATAATGAAGGAGTGTGGGATTTAGGTCTACAAGATAGGGAATGGACTAGGCCATATCACAAGTACAATTTGGTGTGGAAATTTGTGCTATAACACGTAAAGAATACAACAACCCAAAATTATCCCACTTGTTTTCTTCTTTGTTGAAACCAGGATTTTCCTATAATTTTGTTCACAGACACAAGGCAAAAATTCCAATTACCTCTCAGCACCAAGAGAACTTCAGAGCACTCACAGAATTGGTCAAAGAGTCTGTTATGTTTTCCAACGTGTCTACTTTCTCCAACAACACCTTGTTTTTTTCCACTATGTCTCTTATGAAATGGTATTGTGCATCAATATTCTTATTCTTGGAATGATGAGAAACATTATTTTCCAAAAATATTGTGCTTTGACTGTCACAACTTATCTTCAAATCTCTATTCTCAAACCTGATCCCTGAACACAGTTGTTGCAACCAAGCTACTTATTTGATTCCATGAGTGGCTACCATGTATTTATCTTCTATTGTTGACAAGGCTATGACCGCCTGTCGCTTACTCATACAATTGATTTCTCCAACGAACATCTTGAACACATATCCATCGTTTGACCTTTGTTGATCCAGATCTCCAGCCCAGTCAACATCGACAAATCCATGTACATCTATTTCACTATCACCTATAGGTTTACCTTGGTAACATATAGCATATTTTTTTGCGCCACACAAATACCTGAATATTCTCGTGATAGTTGTCCAGTGCTCCTTTCTTGGTCTGGAAATGTATCTTCTCAACACTCCCACTATATGGGAAATTTATGGTCGAGTGCAGACCATCGCATACATTAGAATACCAACATCACTTGCATAGGGACATGTGCCATATCCTCTATTTCTTCTGGTGTCTTTGGAAATTTTTCTACAGTTAGCCTTGCTCCCTCAGGAATTGGCACCTTTACAGGTTTTCAATTATTCATGTTGAAACATTTCAAAATTGTTTCAATATACTTATTATGATTCAACCAAATCTTTCTAGCTGCTCAATCTCTCTTGATCTCCATTCCCATAATGAAGTTCGATGCACTGATATCCTTCATGTCAAACTTGCAGGATAGTTGCTTCTTCACCTCCTTTATTGCGTCCATGATGTTTCCAATCAAAAACATGTCATCGACATACTATTCTACATATATGAAACACACACCTTCATTTTTTTAATATAGGCAATGATCAACTAAATTGTTTCTCACAAATCCCAAACTAAGGATGTATGTGTCAAACTTTTGGTACCACATCCTTGGTGATTGCTTTAGAACATAAAGGAATCTTTTCAATTTGCACACAAAATATTTCTTTCCCTTTACTAAAAATAATTTAGGTTGTTTCATGTAGATTTCTTCTTCCAGGTCCACATGTAGGAAGGTTGTCTTTACATGCATCTATTCTATTTCAAGATCAAATTTTGCAGCCAGAGACACTATTACTCTAATGGAAGTTAATTTTGCAACGAGGGAAAAAAATCTCACCAAATTCAATTCCTTCGACTTGGGAATATCCTTTCACTGCCATTTGAGATTTGAATTTCTCGAATTGGCCTAGTATGTTCATCTTCTTCTTGAATACCCACTTGCTACCAACAGGATTTCTTCCACTAGGTAATTTGACTAAATCCCACATCTCATTCTTATGCAAGTATTCCATTTCTTTGATCATGGAATCCTTCCAGAGTATGCCCTCTGCCAAGTCAAATACCTCCCTAATCGATTGGGGCTCCTTGTTAGTGGTAGTTAATAAAAATGTGTAATGGAATTTGGATGGACTATACCTTTCGACTGTTTTTCTTACTCATTCATATCTCCTTACAACTTGGATCAGTTGTCCCACCTCTTCATCTGATTCAATCGACTCATATGAATCATATTTTTATTCGTTCCTTAATTCAAACCACACCTTGTCCAAATCATTTTTTGTTTTAACCATCACTTCAAACTTAAAATTCCTACCAACTTATTTGAAGACCACATCTCGAATGTAAATTATTTTCCTTGATGCAGGATCCTAGAGATTATATCCTTTCATTCCTTCTTTGTATCTAATGAAAATACACTTGACTTCCTTCTTGTCCAGCTTGCTCCTCTTTTCCTTGGGAACATGCACAAATGCATCACTACCAAATACTTTGAGATGTGTAAGAAAAGGATTCTTACCAGACCATCCCTCATGTGGAGTCATGTTGGCTGGCCCCTATGAAGGAGACATATTCACCAGATATTTTTCTGTGTCGACTACCTTTTCCTAGAATTCTTGTGTGAGCCCAACAACATTGAGCATGCTCCTTGCTTTGTACATCAACGTTCTTTTCATTCTCTTGACAACTCCATTTTGTTGTGGGGTATATGGTGTGGTATTTTGGTGTGTTATGCCACACTGTTGTAGAACTTCTCAAATTATCTTCCACGGAATTCACCATAATTGTCAGTTCTCAACACCATAACCTTCTTATCTATTTGTTTTTCAACGAGAGAATTAAACTCTTTGAATTTATCGAAAACATTTGATTTCTTCCTTAGGAAATATATCCATGTCTTCCTAGAAAAATCGTCTATGAAAGAGACATAATACAGGGATCAACCAAGTGAAGGAACTGATACAGGGCCAAACAAATCATTATGAACCAATTCTAGAATCCCCTTTTCCATTGTCTCTCCATATGGGAACCTTACCCGACTTTTTTTTCCATATATACAATGTTCACAAAAATCGACTTCTAAATTACATTAAGGAAAATATTCAACCATACCTTTATTATGTATAGCTCGAAGTCCTTTTTATCCAATGTGTCCCATCCTCTTGTGCCATAGCATAGTGGGGTCAACTTGAAGAAGACTTATTGAGTTGGTTTGAATCAACCTGGCCTGAGCTGAGTCAAGTTGAGTCAAAGTCGATTCGACTTCAGGAACAACGACGTTGTTGCATCCAGTCAAGTCGAAATTCCATAACAATTTGTATAGGGTTCCAATCCGAACTCCTTTCATTAATACCATCACACCTCTGACCATATTGCACATATCCTTATGAAATAGAGTGTGCACTCTTGCATCACTCATCTTACTGACAGATATCAGGTTTCTTTCCAAACCTGGAATATGTAACACACTTTGAAGGGTTCTACTCCTCCCATCCTATAGTATCAGTCGGACTCTTCCACGTTTGAAAATTTTGGTTGTCGATGCATCCCCAAAGAACAGATATCCTCCTTCAGATCATTCATATTCACAGAACCATTCTCTATGTGGTGTCATATGATAGGATTCTCCTGAGTATATCAACCAAACATCTTGATTTGATTGTGTACTGGTTGACGCCAAGTACACATCGACTCCCTTGTTTGGATTAGTCTTTCTCTTAGTCGAATGCTTCTCATAAGATCCTATACTGCCTGCCATTACCTTCAACTTGTAGTCCCTTTTGTAATCCCCAACTTTACCACATTTCCAACGTCTTTTCGTCGATTGAACAGGGGATTTAGATCTACCCTTCGACTTAGAATTTCTACCAAATAATTTTCCTTTATCTCTGTGAACCACTCAACCTCTCACCACTAATTCATATTTGGTCGATCCTTCCATGTTATTCCTTCTCATTTCTTTTGACAGTAGAGATGCAACCATGTCTTCTAGTGTTAATGTGATTGAATTACTCCCTATAGCCATGACTAAGCTATCCTAGGAGTCTATCAAAGAACATAATAGGCTAATACATTTATCCTTCTCAATGATTTTAATATCCACAAAAGATAATTGGATTATTATGGTATTAAATGAATTTAAATTCTTAGTTATCAAGATGTCCTCACTCATCCTCAGAAGATATTTTTTTCTTTCTAAGGAACAACTTATTTACCAAGGATTTCAATTGGTAAAAGCTCCCCAAATTTTTCCACAGTTTCTTGGTTGAATCTTCACCTGAAACATTCAGCAACACCGAATCTGCAAGACAAATTTGAACCATACTCCTTTCCCTTCTGTCAAGTTTCTCCCATTCTTCCCTCGACATACTTGTTGGAATGGTACCTGGAAATACTACTTCCCATTGTTCTTGATCTACAAGGAGATATTCAATTTTAATCTTCCAAAGCTCAAAATTCAGGCCATTGAAATTTTCAATCTCTATTCTCGAGCTACTTCACATTCTTTAAGCACGACTTTAAAGATCTTTGACATAAGACTCTTACTAGTCCTAGTGTTTAGCTCAAATACAAGGTTGTTAAACCAAGCTCTGATACCACATGTAAGGAAATAGAAAACTTCCATGCTAAACCTAACAGAAGAGAGGAAGAATTATTTAAGCTATGAATCAAATGACAAAGAAAACTCACAGTACACAGAGATTTTACCTTGGAAACCCAAACGGGAAAACCAACATTCTTTGAGTATATTTCTCTCTTGTTATCTTATTCATTCATAATAAAAGGTTATATGTTTAACCTTGTTCCACTCCTAATACACAATTGACATCATACTTTATTTCTTTACACAAGGACAACCTTGTAGCCAATTTGGATTACATCTACAAGACTAATAACCTACTGCTAAAATATTATCATGAAGATCAACTTAATACAAAATTAGAATGCAACATGCCTTATTTATATGATTTACATTAGGAAAACCCTAAACACGTTCACCCAAAAATGGTTATAGATCTATTCAGATCATTTGCTACAAATCCCATGAATATTGTGATTATGTTATAGTTGACTACCAAGTCAGATTACCAGCCTAACTTCATTCAGTCTTTAGTTAGTTTCCACGTGAAAAAATTTTGACCTCTTCAAATTGTTATCAATTACTTTGACATTGAATTTTCCAGGTAGATCCACCTCGACCTTCAAATTTCACTGCCACTCAATCCACCTCGACTATACTTTCACCACAAAGAATATAACAACCCAACAAGCTTTCCCTTAAGCCCTTTGTTTGATTTCCTTCATGTACCACTTAGAGCTCGACCTATTAGGGTAGTTTGAAACTAAGATAACTTGTTTGCATCTAGAGTTTTGTGAGACCTCCAAATTTCTTTGTAAAGAAACGAGTGATGCTCCACGTCCTCATCACCTTTAACTGAAAATTCAAGGTATCTGGTGAGAGATCCTGCATGTTGATTTTCCATTGAGGAATTTGGGAATCTAAGTAAAATGAACCCCAAAGGTCCTAGTTGCAATACAACTAAAAAACTTGCCATAGTTCCACTACTACTACTACTATTCAAACTTGTTGGACTTGAAGGGTTAGAAATAACAAAAAATACACAAGGGTTTATTGTAGAAATTACCAGATTTGAAGATGGTGCTAGGGGAATGGGTGATTCAGGGATGGTTACTTTACCTCCAGAATGAAATTATTTTATTTGGGGGGTTTCATTTGGTTGCAGTGTTACCTTTATCCCGCTATGCAATCCAACATCTTCTTGTGTTGTAGATTCTAATTCTCCCACAGCTTCCTCAAGGGTTTCGACTGAATATGATTCTTCAGTGCTGGCGTCTATCCTTACTCTTTCGTATGGCTCATCTAAACTTCCTTCCTCTTGTCTTCTCCTTCTATAACCTTCACATGTTTCACCAAATCTCTCCTTCAACCATCGATTGGCTAGCCTTCCTTTTCTCTACAACTCTCGCAACTTTTCTACCTCTCTTCTACAATTACTCTCAAATCCAATCTCCTTTTGCAATTGATAGGACCTCTTCATCATTTTTTATCATCTATTTTTGCCACCTCTTTTCAATAATATCAACCCTCTTCTAAGCTCGTTCCTCCCTTGCAATTTTCTCTCAACGACCCCCCATTTCTCCTAGAAAATATTCCTTGGCATAACTCATGAACCCTCTCATAAATCACGCTCCCCCAAGCATAGAGTTTTACGTTTTCATATAAACTAAAGGAACAAACAACATTCCTTCTTCCACTAATAAAACCTTGATCCACAGAGGGATTTCTCGCAACATTATTCCTCTAGCTGCCTCTCTAAATATTTCTTCAGCCTTTGAAAACTCTTGATTATTTTATGTAGCAAAATCGATAACATAACCCTTCAAAACTGTCTGCACCCAAAAATCCATGGCACAAGAGACTTGAAGATATAGATGATGTAGAGATACTAAACCCATAGTGGTCTAGTTATATCTCATTTTGACTCGATATTTGTACTCGTGATCTTCTTGTAGTCGATATAACCATTGAATTACCTCTTCGGGGAACCTAATCCAAAAGATCTTGCACTAGTCACTAGCAGGATCTGAATAGAAAACAATGCTTTTCACAACCCTAAAGATTTTGTGTTGAAACTCTGCTTCATGTTGTATGAACATGTCGCATATGATTTCCCACCATTTCTCAACATCATACTTATAGATCCAATGAGGCATCTTTTAAAAACTCACTTTGAAGCTTGGGTCTCGATAACAGAACCATTTTTTGGTGCAAAATCGAGACTAGGGTTCTCGGAGGTTACCAACAAAGGCATTGTTATAGTCTAGGTATGCTTGCATATTCAACCTTCCACAAGGGAAGGAGGTCTCACCCGAAGCATAGCTGAGACGTGTATGGTGAAGTGAGTTAATGAGAATGCAACATTGAGTCTAAATTAGCACTTCATAGATTCATATATTGATTCTTAAAGATGCACATAGACAGTGATCAAGTAAGGAATAGACATAAAGTAAATATTTACGTGACACAATCATGGATCCATGCACATCATAACAAACTCAAGAAAATAATTTTAGATCCCAAAGCATTCTATTATATTCACTATATATCCATCGAATACCATACAATAAGTATATCCCTCATGCAATAGGGTGCGCAATGAAATCTAATCTTGAATCACATTACAGATTCAAAACCCTACTACGCAAGTGCAGTAAACCCCAACAAACTCATTACAATAAGTCATCATGACTATGACCTCATAATCACAACCCCTAACAACAGTAATGACATTCTATCTCTCCTAAGTGCTTAGTCATTAACTCATTAACCCCTTATTCAATGGACTACCTTTTGATTTGTACTTTTCCTTCTGTCACTTCTTGGAGTGTTTCTTCTGCTATCTTCTCATCTTTGCATTGGAATCCGCTTCTTTTCGAACTGTTGCATGGTGCTTTTGACTAATTCTTCTTCTTTTACACTCTAAGTTAGGTTCCGTTTTCGATACTTGTAATTTTCCAACTGGAAAAATACTCTTTTGACTCCATCCATTGCTCATCATATTTTAGTTAGGTTGCAGTGCTTTTCCCCAAAAATAAGCATTCCAAAAAATGAAGGGCCCAATAATCACTTAATTCATTTCAGTGTGTATTTAATGGCAATGCCAATATAAGCATGGGCAATAATTTAATTGGTATAAAAAATTGAGGGAATGGTCATGTGGAGGATAGGAAGGGACGAGGAGTAATTTGGGGTTTTGATTATACAAAAATTCCTTTATTGATTCCTAGTCAAAATAATTTTTAAAATACATTTAGAAATGAAAAAAATAATTTAATCTATTAGAAGTAGTTTAGGGGATTGAACTCACTTTTCCAGAGTTGAATTCATTTTTTCATGGGTTTGGATCGAAGTTTTAGTTTCATATTCAATCTCGACATTGAGAAATGGCACATCGAATGAGAAGAAAACTACCAGCTTGAACACTCCTTTTTCATTTTGAATGACAATAAAACTATTGAGGGATACCAATTTGTGTATATCTTATTTCTTTCTAGAGTCAAATCGTAAATATAAGCTAGTTATGAAAAAATTATAATTTGAGAATAATTTAGGGGTCATATTGAGACCTACCATGTAAACAATTAAGAATAGACACTATCTCCCAATTATACCTTGCAACATGTTGACCAATCATTGACGATCATGCATCATGCCAACATCATATTTGCTTCCTTGATGTCCATAAACTATGCATCTTAGGTTTAGGATATTATTATTTGAAGGTCTTTCAAATTGCTAATATATATATATATATATATATATATATATATATATATATATATATATATATATATATATATATATATATATATATATATATATATATATATATATATATATATATATATATATATTTGAGGTCAAATATCTCAAACAGAGTGACTTGATGAAAACAATTTGGGTCAAGAATTCGATAATGAATCCTATTCATCCATTACATTGATCTTATAGATTATTCAATAGGGTTGGTAGCTCAGTGGATCAGAGTTCATGGTCCCATACCATATGAAGTGAAAGGTTCAAATCCCTTCTAGCCCAAAATATTTTGTATTTGGGATGAAAATTCCTTTTCATTGCAATATATGGAAGAATCTTTCTTTATAAGAGAATAAAATATTCTATCGTAATATTGTTCGTTGATTGTTTATTTTTCCATACAGAATTTGAAGTTTGCTTATGATGTTACAATTAAAGTGGTTAATTAAACATCAAATCATAACAAGTAGAGAAATTTAAAAAAAAAAACTAATGTGGATGTTTTGAACACACTTTACTAACAATAGACAAATTCAACTTCTTATTTTTTTTTTAAATTATCGTTTTTAATCTTTACATGTTATTTTTAAAAGTGATTGATTTCAATGTAATATCATCTATTCTAACTAGTCACGATATTATTATTTTTCATTTTATAAGATATCCAATTATATTGTAGCATCCCCACTATAATCCCCAGTTTAATTAATGCCTATGAAGATATAATGTGTGGTTATGGCCAAAGTGATGTAATATGTGAATTGTATTTCTATGTTTTAATAATAAAATGTGATGCCAACTGCTAATGGGACATGGATAAATATGGGGTCTAAATTAATCCAAAAGAGAGGGGAGGGTCTGGGATAATGGCCAAGAGGGGGTCCAAGGGGCAATTACCCATGTATATTAATTTAACCCATTTTCCTAAATTTTCTATTTGGTATATGAACCTTCTAATTTTCGATTGAGTGTTCCCAAATCCAATCATTGAATACATGTAAGAGGGTGAGTATGAGTATTCACATCCCAAATTTATTGGGAAAATGGGGGCTAAGTAAAATCATCTTATGGAAGAGTGTGAGTCAAGCAAGCAAGCCAAAGGAGAGGAGATTTGTATGGGTTGGACAACAGTTTTATACAGTTGAGTTTTGTGCATGAGGGGAAAGTAGAGAGAAAGAAAGAGAGCTTGGAGCTGGTGCAACCATGGAGGATGAATTCTAGAGCATGATGGAGAGTTTTGGAGCATAACTAGAGATGAAGACTGAAGAACCAGGTTGACAGGCCTGAAGAGTGAACTCTTGTGTGATTTGCACTAAAGCAATAAGTGTTTGTTGGTATTTGTTGGTGTTTGTTGGTAGTTTTCTTGGCAGAAATTTCCCTTGAGTTCCTAGTAGACATATTCCTAGCTGCATGTGCTAGAGATACCTTGATAAATGAATCAAATCCTCGAGGGACTGAGAAAAATGAAGGGGTACATTCCTTGGGTTGGAAAATCCAAGAGGAAGAGAACTCATGGAAAATCGATATAGTTGTAAGAGAATACCAATGGGTTATGGAAATTATGAGTTGTGAGTGGACATTGAGACACCACCCTCTTTTGTGGATTACTAGCCTCAACTCGAGGGTGACTGGCTATTGATATTTGGAAAAATCAGTCTATGGTTGGGTGGAACGTATGTCCCAAGAAGATGGTTGCAAAACTATTGTTAAAAGATAAGTGTTTATCTGCTCTTTGTCTTGTATTTATGAGTTACACTGATGTGCATGATCTATGTGTATTTGAGAAGAATTTATATATTATTGTAATGAACTATTTACTGCACTTCATGTCTAAATTATTATGTCGTAGATGCATCTATTTTATGGTTGTATAAAGTAGCTAAATCTAGTTGTAATTTATAGTTGAAATATACAGGAATTTAATTAGTTAGAAAATATTTCATTTTTGTGAGTTTTTTCATCGTAATGTCCCTTGGTTGGGCTGGGGGACGTTACATTATGGTATCAGAGTGTCTGGTTCAAACATCAGGCTCGCATGGGCTCAAACTAGTGTGAATTTGACAAATTCGTTGTTGTAGTTTTTTCCTGTGACAAATTTGGGGGAAAATGGTGAAAAATTAGAAAGAAATCCCCAAATTCATGAACAAGATTCAAGTTTAAATGACTCAAAGTTGTTTAAGAGGTTTAATGGATCCAATCTAAAAATTTACAGAGTCGAATTCGACTTGGAATGGTCAAATTTTGAGCTTTAATGAATGATATAGAGTTGCAAGCAGTTGGGGAATCAACGACCGAGATCGTGTTTGATCTCGAGATCGATGGACGAGATTCGCTTTGATAAATTTAAAAATTCATAATGTTTCGACCATTTTGAAGGTTGAGAAAATTAACAACCAGGATTCATTTCAGGGGTTTTTGAGATGGATCATATCGACGATCGAGATTCACCACTAGAGTTGGGTGAAGTCCGGCAAATCAATGGTTCAAATCATTTCGATTGGGATATCGATGGTCCAGATCAGTTAGAAAAATGTTAAAATTTTTCTAAGTGTGGAAGTTTTCCAAGAGAAATGGTCGACTAATGATGATCGGGGTAGTCGAATTGACAAAGAGGTTCGTTTGGTCGCTAGAGAAATCATTGATGGGTCGATTGTCGGGTGTCAGCCGGATTCAGAAATGTGTTCTCAGTCGCCAATAGAAATCATCGATAGTTGATGGGTTGATGGTCAGGCGTCGACCGATTTGGAGAAGAGTTGAAGTTCAAACAAGGGAAATGATTGATGGGACGGTGGGTTGATGGTCGAGCATCGGCTGAATTCGGCAATGAGTTCAGGTCATCCAAGAGAATCGGTCGATGGTCGATGAAGGAAAGAGGTTGATGGCGTGTCATGACATGTCAACATCCACATTTCGTGCCACATGAACTAATTTGACACATGAGGATGATGTGTCATGCCATGTCAGCATCCATGTTTCATTCCACATCAGTAGTTACCACATCATCTAACAAAGGTGGTTGACAACCAATGGTCAAGTCGGTCGAATTGGGGAAGTGTTTTCAACAGTCATTGGGGATCACCGATCACTGATGGCCCAATGGTCGGGCATCAGTCGGATCGGTAAGGAGTTCCATTCACCAATGAATATCATCAATGACCGATGGTCGAGTCAATTGGATTAGAGTTGTGTGCAAATCATTCGTCGGGGATTTGGGCTGATGGCTAATGGTCGGGTCGACAATTTGGGGAAAGTGTTGTGAGTGTCAAAGGAGAACATCAGTCGTCGATGGTTGATGGAGTATATATCAATGGATCAGATTCTTACTGATTTTGAGATCAATGACTTAGATTTAAGGGTTGTTGACACAGTAAAACAGTCAGTTTTATGCGAAAATTCATGGTTTTTGAAGGTCATTAACTTGCGGGGTGATTTTAAGGCCCTAAACGACGTTTTTAGCCAATAAAAACCCACATCACAGAGTGCACCAAGATACATTTTTTTCATTTCAAAGAAAATCAAATAACTCAGATAGATCTATCCAATGAGCAAAACTATTCACAAAATGAAGATCGTATGAGAAAGTTACAACCAAAACAGTAAGGGTAAAATTTTGGGCATAAATTTACTTCCATAGGGCATAAATCCATGCTCAGAAGCTTGTTTGGGACACATGATCAGTCAATGGAAATCTTTTGATCCATAGAATACAACCATGGAGTGATATTGTGGATCTAGGTATGTAAAAATGTGATTGGAGTGAAATAAGTCACATGTAGCATGCATGGATAAATTGGGTAAAACAGCCTAAACTTTTCAGGACCATAACTTTCAGCTCAGAGCTCAAATTTGAGAAAGTGAATAATCATTTGAAAGGTATTGAGGATTAGAAGAAATATTTCAACCAATAATTTTGATTTGGGCAATAAAATTTTCCATAAATTAATAAAGATATTTATGTAGCAGCAAAAGAGTGGAAATTGCAGCAAGTAAATGTTGCAACTCTTCGCTCAAAACTCAGATTGAGGCATGAGTACAACCATTGGAAATATGTTTCAGGGAAGTATGCATCCAAGAAACTAGAATTTAAATTAATGAAATTTTTCCTTCATAAATTGATGAAGAAATAACATGTATTCTAATGGAGGAAATGTTTTACACTATGCATGTTCTAACAGTAATTATTACATGCACATTTCTTGCATAATTAGAGGTACATGAAAGCAAATTTATTTTTTATATGAGGACTGGAGTTATGGAAGATGATCAATGATATTACAACCATGAGGAATAGATCAAAGGTCTGCATGTCAGCATGGGTAATGCTAAGACATAGTCAAATGGAATAAGGGATAGTAAGGAGTTTGTCACTATGAGAATTTTGCATAAGGAAGTAGCTACAAATATGACAATGAAATGATTATGAAAGCTCGGGAGGATATACTTCAAAGCTTAAATATGTTGCATAAGAAAGTGAACAAAGACTCTGGCACTAAGCAAGAAACTAGGGCTATAAATGGGATGAAACATGTCAAGGATTTATGTAGCCTTAAACAATAAGCAAGATGAGTATATATCTCCCATGATTGAAGTGGAAGGTAAGATTGATAACCAACCCATAGAATTTTTAAATGATTTTGGAGCTAGACATAGTTACATAAATGATAACATTCTTGAAATATTTCACTTGCAAAGGAGTAGGCATAATAAATATTGGTTAGTTCAATTAGCCACAGGAGCTAAGAGGAAGATCAATGAGTTGGTTAAGCATTGTCCGATAAACATGAACGGGCTCGCACAAAGGTAGATGTAAACATAATACCATTGGGTTCATATCATTGTCTAATTGGCATGGATTGGTTGGAAAAACACCATGATGTCCTAGATTGTTACAACAAGACAATCCAATGTATTGATGAGGATGAGAAACAAGGCAATGTTCAAGGCATTACAAGAGTTGTAGTCGTTATACATATTTCAGCTATGCAGTTGCAAAAGAGTTTTAGGAAGGGATGTCAGATTTTTGCAGCCTATATGGAAGAGGAATCCAAATATAAAGTGGAAAGTATTGAAGACCACCCGGACTTAAAGGATTTTGAAGATATTTTTAGAGAAATCCTAGGATTTCCACCAAAGAGAGACATTGATTTCTTTATTGATCTAGTGCCAGGAGTTTCCCCAGTGCCCAAGACACCATACAGAATGGGCACACCAGAATTGAAAGAGTTGCATATGCAGCTTGAATAATTTTTAAAGAAGGGGTAAATACGCCCAAATGTGTCACCTTGGGGAGCCCTAATTCTTTTTGTAAAGATGAAATATGGAACCTTTATAAGGCTATGCATTGATTTCAAACAAATGAATAAGGTCACCATAAAGAATAAATATCATTTTCCAAGGATTGATGATTTTTTTGATCAGTTTAAAGGTGCAAGAATATTTTCCAAGATTGACTTGAGATCGGGATATCACCAAGTGAGTATAAAATAAGAAGACATCAACAACAGAACATTCAAGACAAGATATAGGCATTATGAATTCATGGTAGTGCCATTTGTACTATCAAATGCCCCTACTATTTTTATGTGTCCAATGAATGGAGTGTTCAGGGAGTACCTGGACAAGTTTTTAATTATGTTCGTAGATGATATACCCATCTACAAAAAGTCAGAAGAGGAACATGAGAAACATTTAAGAAACTTGCAACACCATTCTTAAATGTGCACAATATTGACAAGTGCACCAATCTTGAAGATTGCAGATCCGGATGAATATGTTGTTGTGTGCACAGATGCGTGTAAGGAAGGGCTCAGTGGAGTGCTTGGTAAAAAAGATCATGTGGTATGTTGTGAGTCCAGAAAATTAAAAGAGCATGAGAGGAATTATGCTACCCGTGACTTGAAATTACCAGCAATTGTAAATGCATTAAAAATGTGGAGACATTACCTCATGGGTAAGAAATTGTTGAAAAGTCAACAAGAAATGTGTGTCTAATTTATTTTTCCCTTAAATAAATTGGACAATAAATATTAATCTATTATCTCATAATTACTTGAAAATAGTTAACTGAAATGGAAAATCAGTTCGCTATAGGAAATTCAAGTTCAAAGGTTGATTGGTGGGACATGGAAGTCGAATTAGTTGTAACTAAGTGACTTGAAGTTGTAACAGAGTTATATGTGTAGTTATGTGAGTTGTGAAGTAGTTTAACTCAGTTAAGTGAGTTAAGCTCAGTTGTACCAGTTGTAACTGAACTTACACTAGTGAGAGTTCAGTGAATTAATTATTAATTAATTCATAATCAGTGATCTCACATGCAACTGAAGATTTACCATTGTTAACTACATGCATGTCAGATCCAGTGGAGACCCAGTTGAGATAACAGGTGAAAGGGATAGTTTGGATATCAGTTGTGATTTGAGTTAAGTGCACTCATGCAATCACACACATAGTGGATGTGCCCATGATCAATTGGCAACCTAGGAAAGAGGAATTTGAATCATTTTGCAGGTTTTCCATTGCAGGGATTGCGCAGAGGAGGCAGGTTGTCTGGAGGCAGAGAATTGGCACATGTATTTGTTGATTTTTGTATGACATTGTGAGACGATTGTATTTTACTGAGATCTCTTGGATTAGAATTTTGTATGAGATTGTTTCATGATCCATGATATACATAATATATGATAGTGGGGTTTTTATCTTTATGATTTCCCTGTAAAACATTTGTGTTATGTGTGATTGATCTTTCTTCTTGATCTTGCAATTGGCGATCGTGTTTTAAATTCTGCAATAATATTTGTAGAAGCGATTATGTATTTAACAGTGGCATATAATTTTTAGATCAGGAGAATCCAGGAAATACATAATTTGTATTAAAATTTCTACATGGTATCAGAGCACAGGAAATTGCAGAAGATGAGTTTGTGATTGGATAGAATTCGAATTTGCAGAAAGACTTTCTTGGTGCTACAGTTGATTCAAGATCGAAATGGATTTCAATGGTTTGAGGTTAGAGTATGGAATCGAGGGTAGCTCGAACTACATTGCTTGGAAGGATAGGATGGAGGTAGTACTCGAAGACAATGGCTTGAAGGAATTCATTGACAAAGATGTTCCTAAGCCAGATGTTGCAGATGCTGCAAATCTTGATGCATGGAAAAATAAAGTGGAAAAGGAGAGGAGGATTCTTTTGGAGGGAGTAAAAGACCACATTGTCTCAAGCCTCGATGGGAAATTCACACCATATGCAATGTGGAAGACTTTGACGAATCTATTCCAAAATAGAAGCGACCATAGGAAATTGGCGCTCAAAGATAAACTCAGGAAGATCAAGATGGAGAAGGGAGAATCCATTCAAAAATATCTCACAAAGTTTTTCCAATGTCAGGATGAGCTGGGGAGTGTGGTAATAACAGTCATTGATGATGATTTGGTGAGCTTGGCTCTCATAAGACTTCCCAAGAGTTGGCACAATTATCAAGACTCTGTCAATGGAAGGGAAAAATTGCCAGATTGGGAATGACTATGGTCGGATCTAGTGCAGGAGGATTTCGGGCGGAACACCATAGATGGCTCTTCATCAAAGAATGATGATGAAGAGGATTGTGCTTTGGCTGCCAAGGCAAGGAAAGGGAAGGGGAATCAATTCCATTCAAAATCTGAGTCTAAAGGCAAGAAGCTGGATTTGTCCAAAGTGAAGTGTTTTCACTGTCACAAACATGGGCATCTTCATACTAACTGTCCAAAGAAGAAGAAGAAGAAGGTTGTTGGATCAGTGTGGTATTTGGATAGTGGCGCTTCCTTCCATATGACAGAAGATAAGGATTTTTTCAGTGACTTGGAGGAGAGATATCTCAAAATTCATATAGAGATGGGCGACAATGGACGATATAGTGCGATTGGTATTAGTACCATTACCTTTTAGAGTGAGTCAGGTAAACCATTTCAATTGAAAAAATGTATGCATGTTCCAGGTATGAAGAAAAACCTGGTCTCAGTCACAATGTTGGAGGACAGAGGCTGTGACGTTGTTTTCAGTGGTGGAAAATATTTTATGCGACATAAAACAACATGTCAAGTCAAAAGGATAAGGATTCGAGTTAAGAATATCTACATGATGGAGGTAGATGGTTGCACTTCCATGATGGGCAAGGAAGAAAAAGTGGTAAGTCAGGATGAGGGAAAATTATGGCATAGGCGATTGGGCCATCTTCATCATGGATCCTTGAAGATCATGCAGTGAATATCTACTGGACTTCCAATGGGAACACTTGCTCAGTTAGATCAATGTAAGGGTTGCACCATGGGGAAGTATGTAAATTCCACCTTTCATGAAAAGGAGAACCGTGCTTCGGTGATCCTGGAGAGAATTCCCACAGACATGTGTGGACCATTCTCAGTTGCTTCAACAACAAAACATAAGTATTATGTTATTTTTGTTGATGAATTTTCTCGTAAATGTTGGATCTTCTTCATGTAGAAGAAGGATCAAACATTCTCAAATTTCTGTGAGTTTAAATCATTGGTGGAGAAAGAGTCGGGGAAGCAAGTGAAGGCTCTGAGGAGAGATAATGGTGGAGAATAAATCTCTAATGAATTCAAGGACTTCTGCAGCAAAGAAGGAATTCGAAGAGAACTCATGGCACCTCATAACCCACATCAAAATGGGGTTGCGGAGAGGAAGAACAGAACGATCGTGGGTGCAGCATGAGCGATGTTGCATGATCAGGGCCTACCAATGCATTTGTGGGTGGAAGCATGCAACACTGTGGTTTATGTGAAAAACCGTTGTCCTCATAGAGTACTTGGCGTGAGTACACTTCAAGAAGCTTTCACTGGTAAGAAACCTAATGTTTCTCATTTTAAGATTTTTGGCTCATCTGTTTATATGCATGTGACCAAAAATGCCAGGAAGAAGCTGGAACCGACTACTGAAGTTGGGATATTTGTGGGGTACATAGAAACACCCCATAATTATCATGTGTATTTTCCTAACAGTAATATGACTGTTATGGGACGGGATATAAAATTCGATGAGGGGAAAGCCATGCGGTTGTCGCTTGAGGGGGAGCTAGACTTGCATGTGGAGGAGGAACTGTTGGTTCCCAAAGATGAGTCTCAAGATGTGGATCAGCCACATGAGGAGGTTCAAGGAGTGGAGGAAGCCACTCATGCAGAGCCATCCATCAAAAATGGCAAAAATCGCACTATAGAAGCTGATAGATTGAGACTTTATGATGCACAAAATGTAGGAGCCCTTACTTCACAGCGCAGACAGATACAGTCTCCTGATCAATTTACTGGATACATGGCTCTCATGAGAAAATGTATTGTGACTGATCCATCTTCCTTTCAAAAAGAAGTGCAGGATCCCACTTGGGTTGATGCTATGGTGGAGGAATATGACTCCATTGTCAAAAACAGTGCATGGGAAATTGTCCCAAGACCGGTTGACAAATCAGTGGTAGGTTCGAGATGGATCTACAAGGTAAAGAAAGTTGTTGATGGGAGTGTGGATAAACACAAGGCCAGGTTTGTGGCCTAGGGCTTCTCACATATCAATGGGATATATTATGATGAGACCTTTGCACCTGTCGCAAGGTACTCTTCCATAAGATCCATCTTTGCACTCTTGGCATAGATGGCCTGGCGCATTCATCAGATGGATGTAAAAATTGTGTTACTCAATGGGATCATTGAGGAAGAAGTGTACATTGAGAAGCCAGAAGGTTTTGATACCTTTGATAGGGATTCACATGTGTGCAGACTCAAGAGAGCGTTGTATGGGATGAAGCAAGCACCTCGTGCTTGGTACACTCGGATAGACAACTATTTCACCAGACTGGGCTTCACCAAAAGTGAAGTGGATGCAAACCTATACCAAATTGTGGTGGAGGGTAAGCTTTTAATAATTGTTCTTTATGTTGATGATTTAATATTGACTCGTGATGAGTAGTTGATAAACTCATGCAAGGAGGACCTTGCAAAGGAGTTCAAGATGAAGGATTTAGGCCTCCTTCATTATTTCCTTGGATTGGAAATATGGCAGCGAGATAGTGAACTTTTTGTGTCTCAAGGCAAGTATGTAAGGGAGATACTGGGTAAGTTTCACATGGAGGGATTCAAACCCATGGATACTCCTCTTCCATGAAACTGGAGGAAAGAGGATGCTACTTCTGGAGAGGTAGTGGATGCTATTGTCTATCGACAGTTAGTGGGTTCGCTAATGTATCTAGTGAACACGAGACCGGACATTTGCTATGCGGTTAACCAGCTGAATCAAGGAATGGTTAAGCCTACCAAGCTCTTTTGGAAGGCGGGAAAGCATGTCCTGAGATACCTGAGGGGCACATTTGAGTATGGCTTATGGTACAGACAGATGGATGAGGTGAAGTTGCATGGCTTCATGGATGCAGATTGGGCGGGCAGCCCAATGGACAGAAAGAGCACATCAGGGGGGATATTTAGTATCAGATCTACAGTTTTTTCTTGGTACAGCGGGAAACAGATATCTGTGGCACTCAGTTCAGCAGAAGCGGAATAAATGGCAGTGATTCAAGTTGTATGTGAGGCTATCTAGATGAGAAAGATCTTGGTTGGTTTGTTTGGTTCTCATTTATATCCAACAATGATTCATTGTGATAATCAGAGTTGCATTAAACTCTTGATTCATCATGTTTTTCATGATAGATCTAAGCATATATATATCCGGTATCATCATCTCAGAGATTGTGTGCAGCGGAAGATCATGTTGCTTCAGTACATTTCTACAGAAGATCTAGATGCAAACATTCTAACGAAGCCGCTCACCAAGAGAAAATTTGAATACCATAGAGACAGGATTGGGGTGAAGCATAATCCCTTTCTTGTTGAGAGGGAGTGTTGAAAAGTCAACAATAAATGTGTGTCTAATTTATTTTTCCCTTAAATAAATTCGACAATAAATATTAATCTATTGTCTCATAATTACTTGAAAATAGTTAACTGAAATGGAAAATCAGATAGTTATAGGAAATTTGAGTTCAAAGGTTGACTGGTGGGACATGGAAGTTGAATTATTTGTAACTAAGTGACTTGAAGTTGTAACAGAGTTATAAGTGTAGTTATGTGAGTTTTCAAGTAGTTTAACTCAGTTAAGAGAGTTAAGCTCAGTTGTACTAGTTGTAACTGAACTTACACTAGTGAGAGTTCAGTGAATTAATTATTAATTAATTCACAATCAGTGATCTCACATGCAACTGAAGATTAGCCAATGTTAACTACATGCATGTCAGATCCAGAGGAGACCCAATTGAGATAACAGGTGAAAGGGACAGTTTGGCTATCAGTTGTGATTTGAGTGAAGTGCACTCATGCAATCACACACACAATGGATGTTCCCATGATCAATGTGCAGCCTAGGCAAGAGGAATTCGAATCATTTTGCAGGTTTTCCATTGCAGGGATTGCGCAGAGGAGGCAGGTCGTCTAGAGGCAGAGAATTGGCACATGTATTTGTTGATTTTTTTATGACAGTGTCAGACGATTGTATTGTACTGAGAGCTCTTGGATTAGAGTTTTGTATGAGATTGTTTCATGATCCATGATATACATAATATATGATACTGGGGTTTTTAGCTTTATGTTTTCCCGGTAAAACATCTGTGTTATGTGTGATTGATCTTTCTTCTTGATATTGCAATTGGTGATTGTGTTTTAAAATCCGCAAGAATATCTGTAGAAGCGATTATGTATTTAACAGTGGCATATAATTTTTAGATCAGGAGAATCCAAGCAATGCATAATTTGTATTAAAATTTCTACATAAATTTGAGATAAGAACATACCACTTTGGTATGAAGCATTTGTTTGGAGAACCAACATTTATTCCAGACAAACTAGATGGCTTGAATTTCTTAGTGAATATGACTTTGAAATTAAGCACATAAAAAGAAAGGAAAATCAAGTAGTCGATGCGCTCAACATGAGAGCTCATAAAGTTCATATGGAAGCCATCAACATGTACATGATAAATTTGAAAGAAAAAATTGTTGCAGCGGCAAATTCATATCAAAATTACCTAAAAATAAAAGAGATATTATAACAACGTAATTTTTAGCAGAAATTAATTATTATGAGCTAAAAGAAGATGGGGTTCTCATGTACAAAGGAAAATTATATGTGTCAAATTCTAGTGAGATGAAAAATGCAGTTCTGAAGGAAATGCATAATCTGTCATATCTTGGACAGCCAAGATATCAAAAGACAATTGCAGCAGTAAGGATCCAATACTTTTGGCCAGGAATGAAGAAAGAAGTGGTTAATTACATAGTCAAATGTCTAGAATGCCAGAAAGTGAAGACTGAGCATAAACATCCAGTAGGTTTTCTACAACCATTTCTCATTCCAGAATGGAAGTGGGAAGTTGTCATAATTGATTTTATTACAAATATTCCTAGAACAGTGAAGTAACATAATTCCATCATGGTGTTGGTGGATAAATTGACCAAGGCAACACATTTTATTCCAGTGAAGACAACACACGAGGAAACAAATATTGCAAAAATATATATGAAAGAAGTTGAGAGGCTACATGGGGTGCCAAAGGAAATAGTTTTAGACAGATATCCACAGTTTACTTCCAATTTTTGGAAGGGTTTGTTCAGAGAGTTTGGGACAAATCTAAATCTTAGTACAACATATCATCCAGAGTCAAATGGGAAAACAAAGAGGACTAATAGGATAATTGAGGGCATGCTCAAAATGTATATGATGGAACAACCATCAAAGTGAAAGGATTATATACACTTAGAGGAATTTTCCTACAATAATGGGTATGAGGCCTCATTAAAAATGAGTCCATTTGAGGCATTGTATGGAATAAAATGTAACACACTAGTGAGTTGGGATAATCCAACAAACAAAGTAGTTGTTGGTCAGATTTGTTGAAGGAAATGGAAGAGATGATGACCAAGATTAAGCATAATTTAAAGGCTTCCTAGGATAGGATGAAAAGTTATGTAGATAAGAACAAGGTTTTTAGATATTTCAAAGTGGGTGAACATGTATTTTTAAAAGCGAAGGAGAAAAGAAGTTTGCTAAGATTAGGAAGTTGCCCGAAGTTGGCAACAAGATATTGTGGGTATTTTGAAATATTAGAAAAGATAGTGCCAGTTGCAGACATGTTAGCATTACCTGCATCGATGAGAGTGCATAATGTAGTTTATGTATCATTATTAAATAAATATGATCTTGAACCTAATCGCATAATTGATTGGAATGTGATCCAGGTGGAGCATGAAGGGGATTTTCGGGTAGAACCAATATGCATCCTGGACCAGAAAGTCAAAGTGCTCAATAAAAAGGTCATAAGGATGGTAAAGGTTCAATGGACCTACTACCATCCTGAAGATGCTACATGAGAGCATGAAGAAAACATGCAGGAAGAATACCCACAATTGTTTTGACAATTTTGAAGAAAGCAGGATGCACGACTCCATTTTGAGCAGCCAGAGTTCTAGAACCACATATTAGAGTCCTAAACAATTGTGATGGGGACCTTGATAAAATAATGGTTCATTCCTTAGGTTATCCCTGATAAACGAATGGTGCATTCCTTGGGTCGATGAGTTGAGAGGAACAACAAATTATGGTTGGGACTATTGCTGGAGTTGTGAAATTGCACAATTTGACTTTCTAAGTATTGTGATGTAAATTTGCATATATATATCAACATGGTGTGCAACAAGGACGATGCACAATTGTAGGTCAAGGGGAATGTAATATCCCTACTATAATCCCTAGTTTAATTAATGCCTATATAGATATAATGTGTGGCTACAGCCAAAGCGACATAATATGCAAATTGTATTTCTATGTTTTAATAATAAAATGAGATGCCACCTGCTAAGGGGAAATGGACAGAGATGGGGGCTAAATTAATCCAAAAGAGAGGGGAGGGTCTAAGATAATGGCCAAGAGGGGGTACAAGGGGGAATTACCCATGTATATCATTTGAACCCATTTTCCTAAATTTTCTATTTGGTATATGAACCTTCTAATTTATGATTGAGTGTTCCAAAATCCAATCATTGAATACATGTAAGAGGGTGTGTGTGAGTAGTCACATCCAAAAGTTATTGGGCACATCTGGATTGAGTAAAATCATCTTATGGAAGAGTGTGAGTCAAGCAAGAAATCTAAAGGAGAGGAAATCCATATGGGTTGGGACAAAAAATTTAGATGATCAAGTTTTGTGCATCAGGAGCAAGTAGAGAGAAAGAAAGAGAGCTTGGAGTTGGTGCATCCATGGAGGTCAAATTCTAGAGCATGTTGTAGTGTAACTAGAGATGAATATCGAAAATCCATGTTTTTAGGCCCGGAGTGACCTCATGTGTGATTTTCATTAAAACAAAAAGTGTTTGTCAGTGTTTTCCAGTAATTTTCCTGGTAGCAAGTTCCTTTGAGTTCCTAGATACCCGTGCTAGAGAGATATCGATAAATTAATGGGATGCCTAAGGGACTGAGAACAGTGAAGGGGTACATTCCTTGGGTTGGGCAGGTCAAGAGGAAGAGTTCTGGTGGAAATCAATATATCTGTAGGAGAATACCACTGGGTTGTGGAAATTCTGAGTTGTGAGTAGACAATGAGAGACCACCCTCTTTTGTGGATTACTAACCTCAACACGAGGGTGACTGGATGTTGATATTTGGAATAGTTAATATATTGTTGGGTGGAATGTTCATCCCAAGAAAATGGTTGCACAACTATTGTTAAAAGATAAGTGTTTATTTACTCTTTGTCTTTCATTTATGAGTTACATTGATGTGCATGTGATCCAAGTGGATATTGGTGGCCACCCACCTATTCCAAATTCCAATTGTCTCATCTTGATAGTTTTCAGTTCAACACGTTTCTCTATAATGGGGAAATTTCTTTGTAATTATGAGTTATGCACTTTTGGGGCTGTCCTGAAGATTTACACAGCATCCAAGTGGATAATGGTGGCTTCCCACCTATTCCAACAGACTTATTTTGGAATTTTTCATGTCAATACGTCTTTTTGTACTTCCATGGCCAATTTGGGGCCCTAAATAATGTTTTCTTGGCTTGATATAGTCAAACTATAGATGGATTCATATTTTGATGGCACAATGTGTAGTTCTCAAAAATACCTTTCTAATGGGCTATCACACACCTAAAATGGAGATCGCATGAAAACGTTATGACCCGGGGAAGTTGATGTACTAACTTACCCCAATGGGGCCCACATGAATTTTGGTGCTTCATCTCCTAGGGTTAGGTTTTTGGATGTCTAGGGTTTTGGAATTCATGTTTATTACAAAAAGGCCTTCAGAGATTCATTATAATCATCTTCTTGTTAATGAGTGTAGCCGTCACATCTCTTCTCAGAGATAAAGTTGCCACCATTCTAACGAGTCTTGCACTCTATATTTTTACAGTCTCTGTACATTTCTTTCATTAATAGAAATAGTGTATTCTTGTATTTCTCCGTTTCTGGAAATATTTATGTGTATTTCATTATAATATCTCTTCTTTAATTTCGTTCCAAAAATAATCTGGATCAGTGGTATGAGAGCATGTTTATCTTGATTGTTTTTCATTGCATGTCCCCGACGAGGTCCAAGTATAGCAAGTTGGGGCTCGAGCTTGTCTCTCTTGAGGACAATCGCTCTCGCATGCCCAAGAAACCCTCCATGGCGGAAGAAAAGAAAAATAGTTGAGTATAAGATTGTGTTAACATGTTTCTTGAGAAATCTATTAAGTGACAAAGGGACGAAATGATGGAGAATTTTTCCCACATCCTTCAATGCCTTCCAATAGCAACAGGTGCATCTTCATCAAGCGACCACTTTGGAGGAACTTCTCCCTTCAAGGTAAAAGTTATTTTTTATATTCCCATATTTGAAGGTCAGATAGATACGGATGCCTTGGAAAAATGGTTAAATCTGCTAGAAGGTTATTTCTTAGTTCACAATTTTTTTGACAGAGAAAAGATCACCTTCACACTCCTCAAGGCTCTTCCCCATGTAGAAAATTGGTGGGAAACTGAGAAAAGTTCCACAGATGAATCTGGAATATATGGGGCCGAGCCCACTTGGGATTTTTGTGTGGATGCAGTCCAGGAATAATATTACCCTATTGGTAACTATGAAGACCAATACATGATATGGACCACACTACGGCAAGAGAAGAGACAAATAGTGTCAGAGTTCACAAAGGCTTTCCATACCTTGTGCACCAAGCTAGGTATCAAAGACTCCAAGTGACATCTAGTTCTGAAATACCATGGGGCTCTACATAGATACATCCAAACCAAAATGGATTTCCTAAACATATCATCATTGGGAGCTACCTATCGATATGATGTAAACATCAGGTGGAAATTTAGGGACTAGAACAAATGGGAGTTCAGGTCTGCAAATCCGCAACAACCGAAACATGATAAATAATTCCCCAACCAATAGCCTCTCGACAACCATTCCAAGACACAGGAAAATAAGGGTAAAGGAAATACAAAGAATGAAAATAGGAAGTAGTGTGACTTCCAAAAACTCCCTTAGCACAACAACGATGAATGTCGCCTGAAACAGTCATTGGTGGTTGAGGTCAAAGACAAGGAGCTGAACCCTGATTCAGAATATGATCCAGAAAATAATGAACAAAGATAGATCATCAACGCAAACCCCATTGTTATTGTCACGACTACAACAATTCAACCAGAAGAACCAGTAGATCCTGAAGAGGGGGAGTGCCTCTTCCATTAACAGATGTGGGTGAAGGGGACCGTGTTGCATTTCATTGTTGATAGTGGCAAACAGAAGAAACTCATCTCAGTTGAGGTCATCGAAAATTTGGGGTTTTCGACAACACCACACCCGCAGCCATACAACATCGAGTGGCTTCACCAGGGACGAGATCTTCGTGTCAGCCAATAGTGTCACCTATCATGTGGCATCCAACCCTTCAAGGATGAGGTAGTGTGTGATTTTTCCCCTCTATGTTTGTGATGTTTTTTTAGGCCAACCATATATGTGGAAACTTCATATTGTTTACGAGTCTCGACCCCATAATGTCATTGTTACTCTGGGGGGTTATATCTATAGGATACCAGAGGTAGTTGCAACTATTGTTCCACCAAAATAGTGTCGCAAGGTAATCTCTCATACTACAAAATTCAACCTCTTCACATTGTGTTCAAAATATGCACATAAGGCCACTACAAAAATTGTAGCCTCAACACCTTATATCCAGCAGAAGCAGATTGCAGAAGAGAAATAAGGTATGTGACATCCTTCCACAGACCAAGCAACGAAACGTCTCCAGCAAGGAACGTATATCACCAAAATTTAGATTCAACAAATGCTTTTTCCTCTTCCCTGAACACTCAATGCAATGGATACCATTACTTCCTAAGTGGAGGATTGCTCCATATGGATCTTCAGGGCCACCCACCTGTTCCAAATTCCAACTAGCTTATCTTGACATTTTTCATTTCAGCATGCTTCTCTATAATGGGGACATTTCTTTGTAATTATAGGTTATCCACTTCTGGGGCTATTGTGAAGACCTACACAACATACAATTGGATAATGGTGGTTTCCAACCTATTCCAACTGGCTTATTTTGGAATTTTTCATGTCAGTACATCTTTTTGTACTTCCAGGTCTATTTTGGGGCACTAAATAGTGTTTTCTTGGATTTCCATAGTCAAATAGTAGACTGAGTCAGCCTTTGATGGTACGATGCGTAGGTATCAAAAATACCTTTTCAACGGGCTATCACACTCCTAAAACGGAGATCGTATGCAAAATTTACGACCCCGGGAAGTTGATGTACTAACTTAACCCAATGGGGCCCACATGACTTTTGGCGCTTCATATCCTATGGTTATTTTTTTGGATGTATAGGGTTTTGAAATTCATGTTTATTATAAAAAGGCCTTTAGAGCCTCATTGTAATCATATTCTTGTGAATGAGCGTAACCATCACATCTCTTCTCAAAGATAAAGCTGCCACCATTCTAGCGAGTCTTGCACTTTGTAGTTTTACAGTCTCTGTACATTTCTTTCATTAATAGAAATCATGTATTGTTGTATTTCTTTTTTTCCCGCAATATTTATGTGTATTTCATTATAATATCTATTATTTCATTTCGTTCCAAAAATAATCTAAATCAGTGGTATCAGAGCAGAAAGCTCTTGATCATTTTTCAGTGCATGGCCCTGACAAGGTCTAAGTATAACAAGTTGGGTCTCGAGATTGTCTCTCTTGAGGATAATCACTCTTGCATGCCCAAGAAACCCTTCATGGTGAAAGAAAATAAAAACAATGGAGCAGAAAATTCTATTAACATATTGCTTGAGAAAGCTCTCGCGCAATAGAGGGACGAAATGATGGAGAATTTTTCCCACATCCTTCAATGCCTTCCGATACCAATAGGCACATATTAATCAAGAGGCCAGTTTGGAGGAACTTTTACCTTCAAGGTAAAATTTAATTTTGATATTCCCATATTTGAAGGTGAGATATATGTGGATGCCTTAGAAAAATGGTTAAATATGCTATAAAATTATCTCTTTGTTCACAATTTTTCTGACAAGGAAAATATCACCTTCGCACTCCTCAAGGCTCTCCCTGATGTCAAAAATTGGTGGGAAACTTACTGGGAGCAAAGTTTCACAAAGTAATATGGAATAAATGGGGTTGAGCCCACTTGATATTTTTTTGTGGATGTGGTCAAGGAACAATATTACCATGTTGATAACTATGAAGACTAGTACATGAGATGGAGCACACTGCAGCAAGAGAAGAGACAAATAGTGTCAGAGTTCACAAATACTTTCCATACATTGCGCACCAAGATATGTATCAAAGACTCCAAGAGGCATCTGGTTCTAAAATACTGTGGGGCTCTGCATAGGTACATCCAAAACGAAATGGATTTCCTAAACATCTCATCATTGTGAGCTACCTATCGATATGTTGTCAAAATAGAGCATATATTTAGGCACTAGAACAAATGGGAGTTCGGGTCTGCAAATGTGAAACAACCAAAGCATGATAAATACGTCCCTAACCAACAACCTCCTGAAAACCATTCCAAGACATAGGGAAATAAGGGTAAAGGAAAGATGAAGAATGACACTAGGAAGTGATGCGACTTCCACAAAATCCCCTGGCACAACCCCAGTGAAGGTCACTCGAAACAGTCATTGGTGGTCAAGGTCAAAGACAAGGAGTCGAACCCTCATTCAGAATATGATCCAGAAAATAATGAAAAAAGACATATCATCGATGTAAACCCCATTGCTACTATCGCGACCGCAAAAATTCAACCAGAAGAAACAATAGATTCTAAAGAGGAGGAGTGCCTCTTTGTTGGCATAGGGGCAGACCCAGGTTTCACTCCAAGAGCACACCAACAAGCCCTAGCTACTGACCCTTTCGGAAACACCTGCGAAGTAGATGTAGTCTCACTCGAAGTAGCTAAAAGGGGGGTTACCGGACTGAGATGTTACAACTAGGGGAATATCAAGTGGAACTAATACAACAATAATGCAGCATTCATATATCTCTTATCGGCTAGATCTACTATGCGCAGCAATAAATCTGATCTAACACAATAATGAAAATAACAGTATAACAATGACAGAGATCCAGGCATCAATCACACATACGACACAAAATATGCGTGGTTCACCCTCTCTCTAGGGCTACGTCCACAGAATTGTGCTTGTGATATATTAAGATAAAGATTACAGTTCTTATTTGCGCTCTTAGTCAGAAGATCTTTTCTCTTCTTCTCTATGTCTCCCACCTTCCTACGCACCCAGCTGCAGGAATTGATCTTCGCACCCAGCTGAAGATCTTACAATACCAGAAGGCTCTCACTCTCGGCACTCCTCTCTCTCACAATACAATAATCTCTCAATCAACAACAATCAATATCAATACCCCACACTAGTACCGACATGACCTAGGTCCTATCGACCTCTATTTATGCATTATAGTCCCTCACCGACAGCCTTAGGTAAGAACCTAGGTGTCAAAAACCCTCATTACCCAAAACCTTAGGTGTCTAAACCCCTAGGTCAACTTGACCCGCCTTTTTAGGGCTTCGCCACACTGTCTTTCCTCCCTTCTCACACGGTGCTCCAAAGCATCCAATGGTGGCTTTCTCTACTTGTTGAGTTGTCCTCTATCCATCTTCCTTGTTGATTTGTCATCCTCGATCTCCTCATCCAACAGCTTGCTTCTCCGTACTTCGCTCTGGATTTTCTGCTCTTTTGTTGTAATAGCCAAATAGATTTAAACATCATTTATTTCATAAACTAAGACAGTAACTTCATAACAGCATAATAATCTTCATAATAGTAATTTCAGTAACTTAAATTTAACAACGAATAATAAATTTGATAACAGATTAAAACAATGCATAATTTTAAATACCTGAACCTAATGCTAATAACCTTTCATTTTTTCGCTTGCCTTCTTGACCGCTGTTGCACTTTGTAAATACTGCCCAAATCCTAGTTCCTCCATGCCAACTAGGTAACTGCCTAGCTCCAGGATATCATATGGATATCCTGGCCCCCGTGCCCAAAACCTCCAGCAACCCCGGTGCCTAACTGATACAATCCCACTCCATAATTTCACTCCTCTCTGCAAATCCCAGCCCCAAAATCAATCCCTCATCCCCCCATAGAATGGTCCTCTTGTAAACCTCCTTCCCCTCCATATCCCTCCTTCACCGACTTCACCCCCCATTTACTTCCCTACCTAACCCATTTATTACCTTATCTTATCATGTCGTCGTTAATGCCCCTTATCCCCTTTATTTAATATCTTATCCCTTTTATTGTACGTAACTCTTAATTTAATAAAATAATTTATTATCCTCCTTTTATTTCTTTACCTTATTAATTAATGAGTTAATTAATACTTAAATTAATCATTGACAATCATGAATAATTA
>ML776928.1:409412-426044 GCA_009831015.1 Picea engelmannii
ATGAATAATTAATTAATACTAAATAATTAGTTAATGTTATTTTAAGAAATAATTATTGTTTAGCTAATCTTTTAGGACATTTAGATTATTAAATTAATTATAATTAATAATCATATACATCTATTTAAGCAGGGTCGTTACATTTGCTTACTTCGACCCAGTGACAGTCACTGTGTCTCCCGTGCAGTTCGTGTTTGACCTTTTCTTCCTCGATGTTTGCTTCCTTCCATAACCAAGGGCCAACACTCTTCCATTCACAAATGTGGGTGAATGGGACCCTGTTGCATTTCATTGTTGATAGCGACAACCAGAAGAACCTCATCTCACCTGAGGTCATAAAACAATTGGGGTTTTCAACAACACCACACCTACATCCATACAAGATCGAGTGGATTCACTGGGGACGATATCTTCTTGTCAGCAAGCAGTATCACCTATCATATGGCATCCATCCCTTTAAGGATGAGGTAGTGTGTGATTTTTCCCCTCTTGATGTTTGTGATGTTGTTTTGGACCAATCATATCTGTGGAAACATCATGTTGTGTATGAGTCTCAACCTCGTAGTGTCATTATTAATCTGGGGGGTCAAATCTACAGAATACTAGAGGTAGTTATGACTATTGTTCCACCAAAACAGTGTTGCAAGTTAATCTCTCATACTGCAAAATTCGGCCTCTTCACAGTCTGTTCAAAAGATGCACATAAGGCCACTGCAGCCTCAACACCTTCTATCCAATAGAATAAGATTGTAGAAGAGAAAGAAGATATTTTTCCTTCACCTACGATGGTTCCTACACAATTCCCCATCAAGCCCAGAGACAACAACTTTTTGGAACAGATTAAACCCTGCCAGCAATAGGTCCATGACAGCCTTCCACAGACCAAGCAGTGAAACTTCTCTAGAAAGGCATGCATCTCACCAAAATTCAGATTCAACAAACACTTTCCCCTCTTCCCCGAGCACTCAACGTAATGGGTACCATTGCTTCCTAAGGGGGGAGGACTGATCCAGGTGAATATTAGTGGCCACCCACCTATTCCAAATTCTAAATGGCTCATCTTGATAGTTTTTCAGTTCATCACGTCTCTCTGCAATGGGGACATTTCTTTGTAATTGTGGGTTATGCACTTTAGGGGTTGTCCTGAAGCTTTACACAACATCTAGGTGGATAATTTTGGCCACCCACCTATTCCAACAGGATTATTTTGGAAGTTTTCGTGTCAGTACATATTTTTTTAATTCTAGGGTTGATTTTGGGCCCTAAATAGTGTTTTATTTGATTCCTATAGTCAAACTATAGATGGAATCAAAGTTTGAAGGAATAATGTGTATTTCTCCAAAATACCTTTCCAACAGGATATCACACGCCTAAAACGAAGATCGTATGCAAACGTTACGACCCCGGGAAGTTGATGTACTAACTTACCCCAATGGGGCCCACATGACTTTTGGCGCTTCATCTCCTAGGGTTAGGTTTTTGGATGTCAAGGGTTTTGGAATTCATGTTTATTATAAAAATGCCTTCAGAGCCTTATTGTAATCATCTTCTTTCGAATGAGCGTAGTCGTCACATCTCTTCTCAAAGATAAAGTTGCCACCATTCTAGCGAGTCTTGCACTCTGTATTTTTACAGTCTCTGTACATTTATTTCATTATTAGAAATTGTGTATTGTTGTATTTCTTTGTTTCTTGAAATATTTATGTGTATTTCATTATAATATATCTTCTTTCATTTCGTTTCGAAAATAATCTGGATCAATGGTATTAGAGCGGGCTGCTCTTGATCATTTTTCAATGCATGTCCCCAACGAGGTCCGAGTATAGAAAGTTGGGTTTCGAGCTTGTCTCTCTTCAGGCAAATCGCTCTTGCACACCCAATAAACCCTCCATGGTGGAAGAAAAGAAAAATGATGGAGCAGAATATTTTATTAACCTATTTCTTGAGCAATCTCTCGCACGACAAAGGGACTAAATGATGGAGAATTTTGCTCACATCCTTCAACGCCTTCCAATAGCAACATGAGCATCTTCATCAAGAGGCCACTTTGGAGAAACTTATCCCTTCAAGGTAAAAGTTAATTTTGATATTCCTGTATTTGAAGGTCAGATAGATGTTGATTACTTAGAAGAATCGTTAAATCTTCTAGAAGGTTATTTCTTTGTTCACAATTTTTTCGACAAGGAAAAGATCACCTTTGCACTCCTCAAGGCTCTCCCCCATGTCAAACATTGGTGGGAAACTTACTGGGAGAAAAGTTCCATAGAGGAATCTAGAATATATAGGGCTGAGCCCAATTGATATTTTTTTGTGGATGCGGTCAAGGAACAATATTACCATGTCGATAACTATGAAGACGAGTACATGAGATGGACGACACTAAGGTAAGAGAAGAGCCAAACAATTTTGAAGTTCACAAATACTTTCCATACATTGTGCACCAAGCTAGGTATCAAAGACTCCAACCATCATATGGTTCTAAAATATAGTGGGGCTCTGCATAGGTAAATCCAAACCGAAATGGATTTCTTAAATATCTCATCATTGGGAGCTACCTATTGATATGTTGTCAAAATCGAGCAGAAATTTAGGCACTAGAACAAATGGGAGTTTGGGTCTGCAAATCTGAAACAACCAAAGCATGATAAAGACAACCCTAACCAATAGCCTCCTGTCAATGATTCCAAGACACATGAAAATAAGGGTAAATGAAAGATGATGAATGACACTCGAAACAGTCATTGTTGTACGGGTCAAAAGCCCCTGGCACAACACTGATGAATGTCACTCGAAACAGTCATTGGTGTACGGGTCAAAGATAAGGAGTCGAACCTTGATTTGGAATATGATCCAAAAAATAATGAAAAAAGACAGATCATCGACATAGACCCCACTTCTATTGTCACGACTGTAATAATTCAACCAGAAGAACCAGTAGATCCTGAAGAGGTGGAGCGCCTCTTCCATTCATGGATGTGGGTTAAGGGGACCCCGTTGTATTTCATTGTTGATAGCGGCATCCAAAAGAACCTCATCTCATCTAACATCATCAAATAAATGGGGTTGCTGACAACACCACAACCGCTGCCATACAACATCAAGTGGATTCACTAGGGATGATATCTCTGTGTCAGCCATCAGTGTTGCATGTCCTATGGAATCCAGCCCTTCAAGGATGAGGTAGTGTCTAATTTTCCCCCTCTTTTTGTTTGTGATGTTTTTTTGGTCCAACCATATATGTGGAAATGTCATGTGTTTATGAGTCTCGACCCCATAGTGTCATTATTACTCTAGGGGGTTATCTCTACAGGATACCAAAGCTAGTTCTGACTATTGTTCCACCAAAATAGTGCCACAAGGTAATCTCTCATACTCTAAAATTGAACCTCTTCACAGTTTGTTCAAAAGATTCACATAAGGCCACTACAACGACTGCAGCCTCAACACCTTCTATCCATTAGAATAAGATTGAATAAGAGAAAGAAGATATGATTTCTTCACCTACACAATGCCCCATCAAGCCCAAAGACAATAGGTTTTTGGGACAGATTCAAGACCGTCAGCAACAGGTTTGTGATATCCTTCCACACACCAAGCTTTGTGAGAACTCACCAAGATTCAAATTCAACAAACACTTTCCCCTCTTCCTGGAGCACTCAATGCAATGGATACCATTGGTTCCTAAGGGGGGTGTTGTCCCTTGACCAAGTTTTGAAGAATACTTGGTCATATTTGACCGTTTTTGGGACTTTGATAGCTTGCCAAAGATGGAGCGCAACGAAAAGAGGAAATTAGGGAAACTAGACCTATTTTTGGGTCCATTTAAGGGTTTTGGGTTAATGTAACGGGAAAGGGATGTCGGCCCGTGGGTTCACCCATGTTTAGGCCCATTTTTGTAATCCATAAATAGATACTTATGCAATGTAAGAGAAAAAAGGGGAGAGAGTAGTACATCTATGTGATGTATAGTTGATGGCATGGTGCCAGGACTGGATCTGCATGATCGGATGTATCTTGTAAATGCACTGTGCATGATTGTAAGAAGCTCGCAAGTTGTTTTGTGCTTAAGTGAAAGGAAGAGGATCTAGTGAGCTGCGCAGATCTTTTGTCCTATGCGAAGAAAGGATTGTTGAAGCTCTATGTTGTAATTGCTTGACTGAGATAATAAAGAAGAACATCTTGTGGACGTAGCCCCAGGGTGGGGGTGAACCACGATAACTTTGTGTATTGTGCTCTGTGCTTCGACCTGATGTGTTTATCTCCTTCTTGGATAAGTGCTTGATGTCATTAAATAGATTTAGTTATGCTTTGTGCTTCTGAGATGGGAATGAATGTTAGATCTGATATGTAAGATGCTTAGTGATTGATCTGTGGAACCTGATATATCTTGTTGTGGCTAAGTGTTGAATTATCTTAGATCTAAGTACTCACTGTGATATTCTGTGCTATATGCGAAGTGTTGTAAGGCTTGAATATCGATGGATAAACCATGATAGATGATTGCTAAGTGCTATAATCACATATATGTGTCCTATCTAAGGTTGCAGACATCTGAGTCCTGCAACCACCCCTACCTCTACCTCGGGTGAGACTTCATCTGCTTCGCAGGTGTTGTCGAAAGGGCCAGTAGTCAGGGTTTTGTTGGTGTGCTCTTGAGCATTGAACCCTGGGTCTTCCCCTATTCCAACAAATGGTTCTGTTGCTGGGACCTGAAGCTGTGATTGTTGGGAACTAAAGAAGAAAAAGCTTTGTGTGAAATAAGATATGTGTGTAGATCTATTGCCCTAGTGCACAGTATTCTACTTGACCTTCGAAGCTTTGTGTCGAGAAAGAAAGGTCAGATATGAAGGAAAGAGGTTAGATCTGTGAGAAAAGAGGTTGATACTGAAGAAAAGAAGCGAGATCTGAACACTTTGTGCTCTAAGAAAGATAAAAGTAGAAATTTCTACAGAAAAGAGGTAAGATCTGTAAGCTTTAGCCTCTAGTAAAGGTAAGAATAGTTCAAGTTTTAGATTTGAAAGCTTTGTGCCCCGTGGAAGCAAATAAGTGAAAATTTTTACTTCTAACATATAGATTTAGGTATGCTTGATAAATTTTGTCTCAGCTTAAAAACTAGAGCAATGTTAGATAAAAGAAAGTTTGATATGAATAGGTCTGACAGGAATAGTGAAATATATGTTATACCTATGCATAGAAAGAGTTTTTGGACTAACCAATGGATGCGGGACCCTAGAAAGAAATTTTTGTAGGTTAGCCCTTATGATCCTATCACACAATACAAAAATAGTTGGGGATCATTGAAGAGAAAGAGAGGATTAACTCTTTGCTACAATTCCAGAAGACCAGGACATCTTACTAAGGACTTCCCTAGGAGAAACCCTAGTTGCCTCTGTTGTAGAGATATGGACCATGAAGTATTGGATTTCCCTAGAATGATTTCTAGACTTGAAAAGATGAATATGGAACAAGCAAAATCTGAAGGAGATCAAGAGACTAAAAATATAGAAGAACCCCAGAAAGAATAAAATATCATGTTACTGAAAATAAAAGAAACCCTAGATGACCATAAGGATGTCAGTTTGTCAGAGATCTTCAAAGAAAAGGAGAAAATCGAAGTAAGCATAGGAGACTTCGACATTGACTGTGCTCTGGATGAGGGAATACCGATGAACATTATGACAAAAAGCACTTGGGAAACCCTAGGAAGGCCTGCTCTGGTCCCTTCACTAGGAACCATCGGATTGTTTAAAGGAAAAATGGTAACCCTATGTGGCAGAATTACCCAGATAGCTATGAGTACCCATGGAACTTCAACAGAGGAAGAATTTGAAGTTATTAAATTTATTGAGGACCATGCCCCATTTCCAGCTTTGTTAGGTAGGATCTGGATTGAAAAAGACCAGATCCGGAGAACAGAAAAAAAGGACGCTCTAGAACAGAAGAAGCAAGAACTCATGGAATTTATGTCTAGAAGGATCTCCTACTTGATGAAAGAACAAGAGGACAGAACTAAGCCATTTAACAATAGGGACTTTGGTATCGAAGTTATAAGAGCAATAGAGGAACCACAGAAGACCAAAATACCTAATCCATATGATGAAGGGGTATTACCTTTGGATCTGAAGAAAGAACCTAAGCAGCGCGAAGTGACTATGTCAAGAGAAGATAAGAATCAAAATGTAAAAAGGATGATTGAGACAAAGCTTACTGGGAAAAATGCTAGGAAGCTAAGTAAGAAGAGGGCCAAAATCAAAAAGTTACAGAAGACTCCAGAGGAAACGTCGCAGAAGGAAAAATCACAGGAATCGAGCTTCACCGTGATATTAGAACAGCGACCTATGGCACTTCGCCATGGCACAGAAATATAATCGTTGGAAGCCAATATAACCATTTGAATTCCACTTCGAACGGGTCAAAACGCCTTTATGGCTCACGACTAGACCATTAGACCGCACCATATGGACAGAACATCAGTTAATGCAGCCTCTTATCCATTGCAAGATGACTATTGCTAAGTTTCCCTACTCAGTTCGTCGCACCACGCATCGAAAATACTTTTGCTAAATGAGAATTTGAGCCCGAAACTTGAGATTACTTCACCCTGTGATCATTGCCTTGTTCCCATACTATTCATCGTAGTCTCTGAATTCATTTTCACACCTGAGCTAGTGGACGCAAGCTTGTATGTCAGACAAGCTCAGCGTTGTTGAGAAAGTAGTTGAAGAAGTTTTTATTAACTTAATGGTTGAGAGAATCATGTCAGAAAGAAGGATGTTTGTAGGTGTGCAAGCATCATCAACAGGAGGAGTCCAATCTTATCCCTCCACTGCTCATGGAGCATGACCTTCCCGAACCACGACCGAGACAAGAACAAAGCACAGAGACGATATTACAAATGCCAAGTTGATCCCACGCATTATGTCGGCTTACATACCACCTTTGAGCGTCAATATTAACCGCGACATTGTACCCAGAGACTTTGAGTACACCTTGATCACAGTGTATCTTCCGAAAGGGGTGCGTGCAGTACGTGTTGACCAGGATAAGCTTGCAGCACTGAAATTTAATGATTTTAACCTTGGAGATCGCAAAACCTACAGTATGTTAGCTCCGCATAAGTACTTAACCAAGACCAAAGGAAAAAATCCTAAGATTGTCCCACTGTCTTGGAGCTAGAACCTCTCACAGTCCACACTACTCAACGTAATGAAGATCCCTCACTTTGGCAGACACCAGGAAGTCAACGCATCCGTCAAGTTGTTGTTGTCTTGCTACCACGACGGATACTTATGGTTGGACCGCCACATCACTATGGATCTAACTCTGATCAATCAGATCACAGGACTTATCATGCAATGCCCTGACCCAAGAAATACCTCAGACCGAGCACTAGCACAGAGGATAAAAGAAACTTATGGTGATGTAGAGAAAGGTACGTGAGGCTACAAGGTAGCCTCTATCCAGAGTGGCACAGTGTGACTTTCCTATCAGCTGATTGCGGGCAAGTTAGTTCATAAGAACAGACCAACACAGGTGACTGGCTTCATAGTTAACCTCGCAAGGAAGTGCGCCGAGGGACTACAGATGAATTGGGCACAGTATCTTGTAAACTAGTTGGAGCTGGATTGTAGAGGAGAGCAAGACCAAGGGTATGAGTTCCACTTTAGTTGGTTTCTCATACTCATCGCTTTCATCACTTGGGAACTGCAAGAGGGAGCCACTTTTCCAGATATCGAACCTTTCGAACCACTGGCCACGAAGTTCTATACATTATGGTACTCCAGTGACATGAACAAGCAGTGGCAGTCCAATGTTGTCTTCTGCACATATTTCAACCAACTGAAGATTGCAATTCAATCTACACCGCGAATCACCCAAAACGTACTTCATAGGTTTAGACCTTTGATGAAATTCAGCGCGGACTGCCATTTCACCTATATTATAGTGCGCGATGATGAGCATAAACAGCAGCTCCAATCCTACTACAAGCTGACAGAAGATGACTTGGAGGAGATTACCAAGGAATGGTCAGTGAACCTCCTTGTTGCAGTGGACCCCGCAGACATGTCCGACAAGGAAATACCTAAAGCTATGCCGGATACACCTAGGCCAATAAAGACTAAGAAGGATGACGAAGTTGAAGATGTCCCTAGCATGTCCATGAAGACTACTTCGATCTCACCTGCGCAGGGAGGTGATGGTGAGAAACTAGGTGGCACAGAAGTTGAGAAAAATAGAAGCAAGGTTACTCCACCTAGAGAGGAGGAGGATCCCTCCATGAAAAGAAAGATTACACCACTAAAACCCTCCTCCCGAAATAAAGATAAGGCCACCCGGACCACACTTAAAACTATCCTTACCCCGGATGACTTCGACTTCTTAATTGTTGTGCTGAATGATGTTTTGCTAGAGCTCGCAGAAAAGAAAGAAGCAAAGAAGGAGGAGATATTCAACTGAATCAAGGGAAAACTCAAAGAAGTGCAGCAGCCACTCCAATCTAGCCGATCATTTTCTACAGCACCCTTGATAAGAAGAACATCAGGAACAAGTGATGAGCCCACTCATCTACACCAAATCGTTGATCAAGTCGAAGCTCACCTTCGACGAGCCCAAGAAGATATAGCACAATCCCTCCATGCTTTGATGCAAGCACAGAAAGCACTTCTAGAACAACGGAGTGAGGCAGAACGGGAAAAGATTTCCCTGAAAGCAAAGTGGGATGAGGAAAAGGCACAGTTGCTAGCAGAGAAACTTGAAGTGTAGGAAAGGATTCACAAAGCACTTCACTCTGTGATGGTCATAGAAGTGAAGATGGAAGATCATATCCCACAGCATGTGACCCAACTAGAAGAAGTAATCCAGCAACTCCAACAGTGCATATCGGATCTGGAGCTCCACACCGTGCCCAAGACCCCCCAAAAAATAAGAGATCTAAGAGAGGCCACTGCTCGAAGCGCAGTTGGCCGATTAAAAACCATTGCTTTGGAATGCAAGTAGTTGAGCACTGGAAGTGCCCAGACTTATGAAACCCTCGTAGAGAATCCAGAATTGTGGACATTAGAGGCACATATCCAAGAAGCAAAGAAGCATGCAGACATGTTACAAGCGTAGATAAAGACTTTGACCCCATTCGAAAGAATGAAGAGGTTTTCATAACAACGCACAGCCCAATAACAGGTACATACGTTGCAAAGTAAAGTGATGGAAGTCTCCCAACAACTTCATCCAATCCAAGAAAAGGCATGCCAACTGTTCGTTGAACTTGAAAGCCAGGGAGCTGAACTTGAACAAGTTGTCATCACTGCAGAACAGCGCCTAGAAGGACCGCTCAATGACACAGTGATCCAGGAATTCACTGAGCAAGAGGTTGTCGCACTGTAGCAGGTCGAAGTAGCTCGAGCCAAGCTTGAGGCATTCGAGGTGGAATGGATCAGACCAGAGTGACTCAGGACGAGTCACAGGTGAGTGTTGGGGGCCTGTTGGCCCTTGACCAAGTTTTGAAGAATACTTGGTCATATTTGATTGTTTTTGGGACTTTGATAGCTTGCCAAAGATGGAGCGCAACGCGAAGCGGAAATTAGGGAAACCAGACCTGTTTTTGGGTCCCTTTAAGGGTTTTGGGTTAATGTAACGGGAAAGGGATGTCAGCATATGGGTTCACCCATGTTTAGGCCCATTTTTGTAATCTATAAATAGATACTTAGGCAATGTAAGAGAAAAAAGGAGATAGAGTAGTACATCTATGTGATGTATAGTTGATGGCTTAGTGCCAGGACTGGATCTGTGTGATCGGATGTATCTTGTAAATGCTCTGTGCATGATTGTAAGAAGCTCACAAGTTATTTTGTGCTGAAGTGCAAGGAAGAAGGATATAGCGAGCTGCACATATCTTTTGTCCTGTTCGAAGCAAGGATTGTTGAATCTCTGTGATGTAACTGCTTGACTGAGATAATAAAGAAGAATATCTTGTGGACGTAGCCCTAGGGTGGGGGTGAACCATGGTAACTTTGTGTATTGTGATATGTGCTTCGACCTGATGTGTTTATCTCCTTGTTGTTTAAGTGCTTGATGTGATTAAATAGATTTAGTTATGCTTTGTGCTTCTCAAATAGGAATGAATGTTAGATCTAATATGTAAGATGCTTAGTGCTTGATCTGTAGAACCTGATCTATCTTGTTATGGATAAGTGCTGAATTATCTCAGATCTAAGTACTCACTGCGATACTCTGTGATATCTGTGAAGTGTTGTAAGGGTTGAATATCGATGGATAAACCATGCTAGATGATTGCTAAGTGTTATAATCACAGATCTGTGTCCCAGCTAAGGTTGCAGACATTTTAGTCCTGCAACCACCCTTGCCTCTACCTCGGATGAAACTTCATCTGCTTCGCAGGTGTTACCAAAAGAGCTGGTAGTTAGGGTTTTTTTGGTGCACTCTTGAACATTGAACCCTGGGTCTACCCCTATGCCAACAGGGGGAGAACTGATCCAGGGGGATATTGGTGGCCACCCACCTATTCCAAGTTCCAAGTGGCTCATCTTGGCCATTTTCAATTTAGCATGTTTCTCTAGAATGGGGACATTTCTTTGTAATTGTGGGTTTTGCGCTTTTAGCACTATCCTTAAGCCCTACAAAACATCCAGGTGGATAATGGTGGCCTCCCACCTATTCCAACTGACTTATTTTGGAAGTTTTCATGTCAATACATCTTGTTGTACTTCCAAGGTCGTTTTGGGGCCCTAAATAGTGTTTTCTTGTATTTCCATAGTCAAAATGTAGACGGAGTCAGAGTTTGACAACATAATGTGTAGTTGTCGAAAAGACCTTTCCAACAGGCTATCACACGCCTAAAATGGAGATCGTATGCAAAAGTTACGACCATGGGAAATTGATGTACTAACTTACCCCAATGGGGCCCACATGAATTTTGGCGCTTCATCTCCTAGGGTTAGTTTTTTAAATGTCCAGGGTTTTGGCATTCATGTTTATTATAAAAAGGCCTTCATGGCCTCATTGTAATCATGTTCTTGCGAATGAGCGTAGTCGTCACATCTCTTCTAAGAGATAAAGCTGCCACCATTCTAGCAAATCTTGCACTATGTATTTTTACAGTCTCTATACATTTATTTCATTAATAGAAATCATGTATTGTTGTATTTCTCTGTTTATGGAAATATTATGTGTATTTAATTATAATATCTCTTCTTTCATTTTGTTCCGAAAATAATTCGGATAAGTGGTATCAGAGCAAGATGCTCTTGATCATTTTTCAGTGCAGGTCCCTGATGAGGTCTAAGTATAGAAATTTGGGTCTCAAGCTTGTCTCTCTTGAGGAAAATCACTCTCATACGCCCAAGAAACCATCCATGGTGGAAAAAAAGAAAATAGACGGAGAAAAATATTCTATTAACCTGTTGCTTGAGCAAGCTCTCGTGCGAGAGAGGTATGTAATGATGGAGAATTTTTCCAACATATTTCAACGCCTTCTGAGACCAACATGCACATCTTCATCAAGAAGCTACTTTGGAGGAACTTCTCCCTTCAAGGTAAAAGTTGATTTTGATATTCCCATATTTGAAGGTCAGATAAATGTGGATGCCTTAGAAAAATGGTTAAAATTGATAGAAGGTTATTTCTTTGTTCACAATTTTTTCGAGTCAAAAAGTCTCCTCTCGAAGCGGGCTCGAGCACAGTTTCCTTCAGCTCGGTCGCTTCGAACGACCCTTTTTGGTCAATTATTCATCGTAACGGTGGCGGAGGTGGCTCTAATGCAACCAGAAGTAGGCCCTGAAGCCTTCACGATCGGTGTAGCTCTTGATCTTCCACTTTGTGAAAATATCAATCGAGATAGTAAGGCTTAACTAGCGATTGAAAACCAAGCACACACTAGAAAAAATCCTATAAGAAAAATCAAGCAAACAACTATCTAGTAGGAAGAACAGTTACACCAGCCAACACTAGAGCAACTAATAGGTGCAAGTGAAACTCAAACATGAAAGCACCCTCCGGGTATACTCTGTGAAGCGTGACCCAATGTCTACCCTAGGTACCATGGTATACCCCTGCAATCACCCGTGTAAGTCCCTAGAATATGGACAACTAAGTTTCCATCTCACAGTCAGTCACTAGGCGAGTACAGTCGACAGTCGGGTGGATCGCAATGAGCAGGATAACAAGTCTGAAACCTATCGAGGGTGTCGAAAGAAAGTGGTATGGAAGAAAACAGATGATCTCGAACGGATTCAAGGTCCATGAATATCCGTGGGCAAATGCAGTCGGTAGTATTCCCACGACAGATCCTCAATATGTGTTCCCCACTATGTTTAGTCTGGCTTTGGAGGGGTTATCTTCGATGCCTTTCCTCACGAAACCTCGTGTTTAGCCCCTGTGTTAGAGGGGGGTCCTGGATAACTTTTACATCATTGGACTTTAACACTCCCTAACTCTGACTCCAATGTTTGTTTAATGGCCTTGAATAGTTTCATCTCCGACCTAATTCAAGGCCCTAACTCTAAACTAGTTGATTGACCCTACAAACATGAAAAGTCTAGTTACTTTTAGATTTAGCATTTTTTTTAATGGCTTGATTTACTCAAGGGATATGGCGGTGAAACAAGTGATGTTATATGAGATGAAGAAGAGGAGAAAAATGAAACTTAAAAGCAAAATACTTCTTATCAAAAACAAAGTTTTACAACTAACTCTTTGTAACCAACTTTTCTTTAACTAACTTTTTCAAGAACTTAAAAAGAAGACCTAAAATGAATTTTCACTTGACTACAAGCTACTTATGTTTCAAGAAATCAGTAAAGAACTTAAAAAAATAGACTATTTTTCCTTTTTAGCAAATAACCAACTCTAACTACTTTACCAAACTGAAAAGAAAATATTTTATTTTTAAATTGCTTTAAACAGAAAAATTGAAACAAATATTTTTTCTCTTTTTTCAAAGCAAGTGAAAGGGTTAAAAAGAACACTAAAACAAGACTAAAACATATCCTTAGCCCACTATGGATCGTAGGGAATCACTCAAGAAACCAAAAAGGAAAATCTATAATTCAAAAACTTGATTAAAACCCTTTCAAAAGTAAACACAAGAAAATCAAGAAGAAAAGTAAACTGAACTCTAACCCAGGCTATGGCTGTAAAAAAGAGACCTTGGACTGATCCAAGAAAACCCTAAGAAGTGTAAACTTCAATCAGGAAAGAGGCCAACTCCCTCTTTTTCAAAAAACTTCTTGAAACAGAGACGCGGGTTGTTGCATCAACGGCCTGTGTATGTACGTAGGTTGTTTACTGAGCAGAGTGTGTATGTATGTGGGTTGTTTACTGAGAAGAGCATGTATGTACACGGGCTGACTCAAGACAGGGTGCGTACACCTTTGTATATTTCCAAAAAATAAAAGATCATATAGACTTAAAGGGAAGGGACAACTGGTATAGCACCTGAAGGTGACCAGAATCCCTTGATAGACTCAGAAAACTCGATAGAAAATTGAAAGGAAAACAAACCAATCAAAAAACCCAAAATCCCCTAAAAAACCCTATAGGTTATCCCTAGTATGGTCGCCAGTTCTGCTAGCAAGAAAAACCCCCCTTTATCTACACCAGGGTTCAGAATGTAGGCAGATTGATTAACCGTCTAAAAGTCAATTAATTCTCTATACTACCCCAAACATACCAAAACTCTTATGAAGAAAGAAAGGAAAAGGAGATCATGTAACTATACCTCTAATCCCATGTCTGGTGATGACCTCCTCGTGCTTGGAAGTTCCACTAACTGCACGCCTCCTCCCAGGGTTGACCTGCATCCAAAGATTTAAAAACAAAAAACTACAAGCATGCTATTCCATATACAAGTTAGGGTTAGATGTTAGAATGTCAAGCATAAATCAATAAAAGTATTCAAGACACCATTATTTGGGACAGGAAAATGTAATTATTTTATTAATAACACATAGATTATACCTTTACAATCTAAGTCGGCTATAGTTCTGTGAACTTGGTCCAGGCTCCTCTTCACCAAGCTCCAAGTTCACCTTGTATGAACTTCTCCTCTCAACCTTCTAATATCTTCTTGGGAAGTGAATGGGTTAAATGGAGGAAGAAGGGGTTAATGATGGAATGCTGAGGCAATTCTCACAAAAGGCAGCAATATCTTGGCCAAGGAGGGGAGGTGAAATCGGGCAGTGTTTCACTATTCTTATGCTTATATGTGAAATGGGACCTCAACACCCCCTTTTATATGATAAAAGGATGGTTATTCGGTTGGGTGACGGGCTATAGCAGGTGGATTAGTTTGGAAACTACTAATAGCCCGTCAATTTCAACGAATTCCTTGCACCTTTTTATTTTTTTCAACTTTTGCAAGTATACGCGGGCTATAATGGTGCAGCATGCATATGTACGTGAGTTGTAGTGGTGCAGCAAGCGTATGTACATGGGCAGTAATGGTGCAGGGTGCGTACATCTTCTAAAAATTGGTTTTTTAAGAAGAGCAACTCAGCAGTGCTTTGGCAAAAAATGCAAGTAAGAGGGCCAAGGCCATGTATGCATGTGTAGAGAAATTTAGGGTTATAGCACACCTTCTCACTCCTTAAGGCTCACCAATGTCAAACATTGGTGGGAAACTTACTAGGAGAAAATTTCCATAGAGGAATCTGGAATATATGGGGTCGATCCCACTTGGGATTTTTTTGTGGATGCGGTCAAGGAACAATATTACCTTGTTGATAACTATGAAGACCAGTACATGAGATGGACCACACTACGGAAGGAGAAGAGCCAAATAATGTCAGAGTTCACAAATATTTTCCATACCTTGCACACCAAGTTAAGTATCAAATACTTTGAATGGCATCTAGTTCTGAAATACAGTGGGGATCTACATAGGTACATCCAAACCGAAATGGATTTCCTAAACATCTCATCATTGTGAGTTGCCTATTGATATGTTCTCAAAATCAATCATAAATTTAGGAACCAAAATAAATGGGATTTTGGTTTTGCAAATCAGCAACAACCAAAGCATGATAAATATGTCCCTAACCAACATCCTCCTAAAAACTAGTCCAAGAAACAGGAAAATAATGATAAAGGAAAGACGAAGAATGACATTGGGAAGTTGTTATTGGATAAATCCATAGGTGCGGACACTAACCGATCTCCCTAGATCCACCTAGATCTAGAACAAAGCAAGACAGAACGTGACTCTTTCCCTAGATTTTGACCATTGAATTAAATAGGAGGCAAGAACAAATAACATACCTTATTATCGCTTCCTATGGCCTTTGTTGCTCCCGCTTCACTCCAGTGCTCTCGTGCAGCCAAGACCAAGACAACACAAACCAACCAAAGTGAAGATAGCACAATCTATTCAACAGTCAATCTATGTATATGATCAAGGAATTATACAATAAAGTGGAAATAGCTTTATGGGAAAGGGACATGCTACTGTATCATATTAATGGAAAGTAAAGATTACAACCTGAGCCTTGATGTCGAAAACTTCCTTTAGATGGCCCTTGGCTTCGACACACACACTTGCTCACTATTTGTATGAAGAAGATCAACCATTTGGATAAACTTGCTGGAGTCGACTCTCCAAGTTGTTGTTCAATGCTGAGTCCTTCACACAATTCTTTCACCAATTCTCCAATGAATCTTTCTTAATATTTTCCATGAGAATTATTTCAATATATCGGAGAGAATGAATTAGTTACTTGGATAAGAATGATCCCAAAATATCAGGGAATCTAGTACTAGGATAACCATTCGAATGCCAACCCATTCTTCTCGAAGATTCCCTTCTAGAAGCTTCAAGAATCCATCTTTTTCCTTGCTTTAAGAAGAGTTCGCACCCTAGAAGTTCAACACAATGCGAGATGTTCGCACCCTGGCTGAAGGAAGCCTGCGAGAATGGGTCATTCTCGCAGGCAAATATATTAGCAGCCTGCGAACCTTCTTCAAAAGTGAGTTTTCTGGGAAGAGATGAAAGTAACTTTTCTCGGGAGAAAGTTCTTATGAAGAGCCTGAGTACACCATTATCAATACATCATCATGAAAACCAAAATCATGGGTAACAGAATGCCCCCCAAAGTATGAGGTTGGAACCAGTGACAACCGAAAGACTTTGTAAGTTGCATGTGTGTGTCAGAAACCAGGAGCACACCTAATCGAAAACCTGCGAACAACCAAGAATCTGCAAAATATCATATATACCAATTCTGAGGTAGGAATTCCCATACTCAGATCACAGACTGATGACATTATAGACATGGGTCATGGCCACCAATCATACACTGTGGATCCATGCCGTCAAAATATAGCATAGCCACTGGAATACACTGTGGATCTATGCGAGAAATTTCAAATCAAGACGACATAGCCACGAGACATACACAGTGGATCTATGTGTCGCAAATTATACATACTCCATCGCAACCTGGACCAAAGAGATGATATCCAGGGTCTTCAATCTCGTCGTCCAAAGTACGAATCTAACCATGTGATTACATGTGTTGAAGTCGAACATGGTAGAAACCACTTGATTACCAGTCATTGATGTAACCGTTAACAAGTGCGAGGGAAATCACCATTGATGTCAATGACTCCCAAGGTACTATAGTA